>JXCR01143035.1:527358-537493 GCA_002079205.1 Phalaenopsis hybrid cultivar | reverse complement strand
ATATATATATATATATATATATATATATATATATATATATATATATATATATATATATATATATATATATATATATATATATATATATATATATATATACAGTAGGCCAATAAAATATAAATTGTAAAATTTTATGAATAGTTCTATCATTTTCAAAATGACCTCCAAATTCAGAATCGAGACATTTCTGAATAATTTCTTGAATTTCTTTATAAGGCACACATCATCTCATTATTAAATCTTTACATTGTTTATACAAATAAGGATCATCCTAAAGATAAGAATTTGCATCATGAATGAATTTTTTTCTTGTTGTTTTATCAGTCCATATGGTAAATTACCACTAACAATATAATTTACAATATCAGCATAGCAAGGTATTTCTCATCCTTTTACAGCATAAAGTTGCTCATCAGAAAAAGTTTCATTAATTTCTTTTTACAAATCAAGTATTTCTTCTTATTCAAACCTAGATAGATGATCAGCAATTTGATTATCAGTCCCTTTTCTATCAACTATTACAAATTCAAACTCTTGCATCAACAATACCCATCTAATTAATCTTGGTTTAGCATCCTTCTTTTGCCTCAAATATTTAATAGTTGAATGGTCAGTATGCACAACACATTTAGCTCCCATCAAATATGATATAAACTTATCAAAATCATACATAATGGCTAATAACTCTCTTTCAGTGGTGGTGTAATTAATCTGAGCATCATTAAGAGTCTTACTATCATAGTATATGAATTTAAAAATCTTATCATATCTCTGCCCTAAAACGGCCTCAATAGCATAATCACTTGCATCACACATTAATTCAAAAGGTTTCTCCCAATTGGGTGAAATAATTATAGGAGTAGTGATCAATTTTTTCTTTAAAGATTTAAAGGCTTTAAGGTAATCTTGATTAAAGACAAGTTTTGTATCTTTTTTTCAGAAGTTGGCATAAAGGTTTAGTAATTTTTGAAAAATCTATAATATATCTCCTGCAAAATCCAGCATGTCTTAAATAGCTCTTAACTCCTATTATTGTAGTAGGTGGAGTTAGGTTTGATATAACCTGTATTTTTGTAGGATCTATTTCCATGTCATTTTCTCAAATTTTATGTCCAACCACAATTCCTCCTGTAACCATGAATTGACATTTTTCCCAGTTTAATACAAGATTAGTCTTTTCACAACATTTCAGAACTTTCTTTAAATGATTTAAACATATCTTGAATGAAGTTCCAAATACAAAAAAATTGTCCATAAAGACTTCAATCCCTTTTTCAATCAAATCACTGAAAATTGGCATCATACATCTTTGAAGTGTTGTAGGTGCATTACATAATCCAAAGTCAAGCCTATCTAACATTCCATAAGGACTAGTAAAGGTTGTTTTCTCTTGATCCTCTAGAGTAATAGTTATTTGATGATAATTAGTATATCCATCTAGAAAATAAAAATATTTGTGCCCAGCCAGCCTATCTAACATCTGGTCCAAGAAAGGTAAGAGAAAATAATCATTCATGATGGATGAATTTAATTTTCTATAATCTATGTAGATTCTCCAACCATTTACTTATCTTGTTAATATTAATTTGTTATGCTCATTTGTCACTACAGTCACACCTCCATTCTTTGGAACACAGTGAATTAGACTTACCCAAGCACAGTCTGAAATAAGCTATATTATTCCAGCATCTAACAATTTTAAAATTTCTTTCTTCACAACTTCTTTCAATATAGAATTTAATCTCCTTTAAGGATCAACTTTTGGTNTATATATATATATATCTAAATAGAGTAGGCCAATAAAATATAGATTGTAAAATTTTATGAATAGTTTTATCATTTTCAAAATGACCTCCAAATTCAGAATCAAGACATTTCTGAATAATTTCTTGAATTCCTTTATAAGGCACACATCATCTCATTATTAAATCTTTCCATTATTTATACAAATAAGGATCATCCTAAAGATAAGAATTTGCATCATGAATGAATTTTTTTCCTGTTGTTTTATCAGTCCATATGGTAAAATACCACTAACAATATAATTTACAATATCAGCATAGCAAGGTATTTCTCATCCTTTTACAGCATAAAGTTGTTCATCAGAAAAAGTTTCATTAATTTCTTTTTCCATATCAAGTATTTCTTCCTATTCTAACCTAGATAGATGATCAGCAATTTGATTATCAGTCCCTTTTCTATCAACTATTACAATTCAAACTCTTGCATCAACAATACCCATCTAATTAATCTTGTTTTAGCATCCTTCTTTTTCCTCAAATATTTAATAGTCGAATGGTCAATATGCACAACACATTTAGCTCCAATCAGATATGATATAAACTTATCAAAATCATACATAATGGCTAGTAACTCTCTTTCAGTGGTGGTGTAATTAATCTGAGCATCATTAAGAGTCTTATTATCATAGTATATGAATTTAAAAATCTTATCATATCTCTGCCCTAAAACGGCCCCAATAGCATAATCACTTGCATCACACATTAATTCAAAAGATTTCTCCCAATTAGGTGAAATAATTAAAGGAGTAGTGATCAATTTTTCCTTTAAAGATTTAAAGGCTTTAAGGTAATCTTGATTAAATACAAGTTTTGTATCTTTTTTTCAGAAGTTGGCATAAAGATTTAGCAATTTTTGAAAAATCTATAATATATCTCCTGTAAAATCCAGCATGTCTTAAAAAGCTCTTAACTCCTATTATTGTAGTAGGTGGAGTTAGGTTTGATATAACCTGTATTTTTGAAGGATCTATTTCCATGTCATTTTCTCAAATTTTATGTCCAAGCACAATTCCTCCTGTAACCATGAATTGACATTTTTCCCAGTTTAATACGAGATTAGTCTTTTCACAGCATTTCAGAACTTTCTTTAAATTATTTAAACATATCTTGAATGAAGTTCCAAATACAAAAAAATTGTCCATAAAGACTTCAATCCATTTTTCAATCAAATCACTGAAAATTGGCATCATACATCTTTGAAGTGTTGTAGGTGCATTACATAATCCAAAGTCAAGCCTATCTAACATTCCATAAGGACTAGTAAAGGTTGTTTTCTCTTGATCCTCTAGAGTAATAGTTATTTGATGATAATTAGTATATCCATCTAGAAAATAAAAATATTTGTGCCCAGCCAGCCTATCTAACATCTGGTCCAAGAAAGGTAAGAGAAAATGATCATTCATGATGGCTGAATTTAATTTTCTATAATCTATGTAGATTCTCCAACCATTTACTTATCTTGTTAATCTTAATTTGTTATGCTCATTTTTCACTACAGTCACACCTCCATTCTTTGGAACATAGTGAATTAGACTTACCCAAGCGTAGTCTAAAATAAGCTATATTATTCCAGCATCTAACAATTTTAAAATTTCTTTCTTCACAACTTCTTTCAATATAGAATTTAATCTCTTTTGAGGATCAACTTTTGGTTCATGTTGATCTTCTAATAAAATTTTATGCATACAAATTGAAGGATTGATTCCTTTAATATCAGCTAATGTCCATCCAAAGGCTTTCTTATATCTTTTTGAAATTTCTAACAACTCTTATTCTTGCTTATTATTTTAATTCTAATGATACTATAACAAGTAATGAAGATAAATATCCTAAGAATGCATACTTCAAATGTGTAGGAAGTGTTTTCAGTTCTAGTTCAGGAGGTTTCTCAATAAATGAAATCAAATTCTTGTTACTTTCTGTAGGATCTAACATTTCAAATTTTTCCTGAACATAATCCAAATCTTCTTTACTCACTCCCATAGATTAATCTTAAATTTTATTCTCATCTTGATATTCCATATATTCTTTTTCAAATTCTCTTTCAAAAGTTTTCTTAAAATATTCATGACTTAAATATTTGTTAGCACCCATTCTGAAGCATTCAATCTCTTGCTCTTTTATAGGGTATCTCATTGATTTTGCTATATTAAATGTAATCTCTTGATCACTAACTCTCATAGTTAGTTATGCTTTCTACACATCTATTAAAGCTCTTCTAGTGGCTAGGAATGGTCTCCTAAAATGATAAGAATTTCTTTATCTTCCTCCATATCTAATAAAATAAAGTCCACAAGAAAGATAAATTTATCAACCTTTACTAAAACATATTCTATAACTCTTTTAGGATAGGTAATCAAACTATCAATTAACTAAGGAGTTACACTAATAGTTGAAATATCTCCTAAGCCCAACCTTTTGAAAATTGATAACGACATAAGATTAATGTTGGCTCCTAAATCACAAAAATCTTTTCCATAAAATCGTTCTCCAATAGCACAAGGAATTATAAAACTTCCACGATCTTTAAGTTTTTCAGGAAGCTTTTTCTGAATTACAGTGCTACACTCTTCACTGAGTGCAATACNTGATTCCTTTAATATCAGCTAATGTCCATCCAAAGGCTTTCTTATATCTTTTTGAAATTTCTAACAACTCTTGTGTTTGCTTATTATTTTAATTCTAATGATACTATAACAAGTAATGTAGATAAATCTCCTAAGAATGCATACTTCAAATGTGTAGGAAGTGTTTTCAGTTCTAGTTCAGGAGGTTTCTCAACAAATGAAATCAAATTCTTATTACTTTTTGTAGGATCTAACATTTCAAATTTTTCCTAAACATAATCCAAATCTTCTTTACTCACCCCCATAGATTAATCTTGAATTTTATTCTCATCTTGATATTCCATATATTCTTTTTCAAATTCTCTTTCAAAAGTTTTCTTAAAATATTCATGACTTAAATATTTCTTAGTATCCATTTTGAAGCATTCAATCTCTTGCTCTTTTATAGGGTATCTCATTGATTTTGCAATATTAAATGTAATCTCTTGATCACTGACTCTCATAGTTAGTTGTCCTTTCTACACATCTATCAAAGCTCTTCTAGTGGCTAGGAATGGTCTCCTAAAATGATAGGAATTTCTTTATCTTCCTCCATATCTAATAAAATAAAGTCCACAGGAAAGATAAATTTATCAACCTTTACTATAACATATTTTATAACTCTTTTAGGATAGGTAATCAAACTATCAACTAATTGAGGAGTTACAGTAATAGGTGAAATACCTCCTAAGCCTAACCTTTTGAAAATTGATAACGAAATAAGATTAATGTTGGCTCCTAAATCACATAAATCTTTTCCATAAAATCATTCTCCAATAGCACAAGGAATTATAAAACTTCCACGATCTTTAAGTTTTTCAGGAAGTTTTTTCTGAATTACAGTGCTACACTCTTCACTGAGTGCAATAGCTCATTATCTACAAACTTCCTTTTCTTATTAAGTATATCCTTCATGAACTTCACATAGCTTGCCATTTGTTTGAAAGCTTCAACAAACGGAGTGTTTAATGTTAATTTCCTTAAAATTTCCTTAAATTTTCCAAAAATTTAGAAAATTGGTTGCCTCTGTTTTCTTCTTCAATCTTTGAGGAAATGGAGGTGGTGGTCTTTCTACAGAGATTTTCATTGGTTTAATTGGACTATGCTTCAAAATGAAAATCTTCACTAGATGTTTCATTTTCCACCTCATCTTTTACAATTTTAACTTCTTGTTAAATTCTATTTTTTAATTATTTTCCACTTCTTAATTGAATAGTTTTAATTTGCTCTTTATTTTATCTAGGATTTACTTAAACATTATTAGGCAATGTTCCTGGAGGTCTATTGCTATGTGCGGTAGCAATACATCCCAATTGATTTTTTATGTTTCTAATTTCAACTCCTTGACANCTCATTATCTACAAACTTCCTTTTCTTATTAAGTATATCCTTCATGAACTTCACATAGCTTGTCATTTGTTCGAAAGATTCAACAAACGGAATGTTTAATGTTAATTTCCTTAGAATTTCCTTAAAATTTCTAAAAATTTAGAAAATTGGTTGCCTCTGTTTTCTTCTTCAATCTTTGAGGAAATGGAGGTGGTGGTCTTTCTACAGAGATTTTCATTGGTTTAATTGGACTATGCTTCAAAATGAAAATCTTCACTAGATGTTTCATTTTCCACCTCATCTTTTACAATTTTAACTTCTTGTTAAACTCTATTTTTTAATTATTTTCCACTTCTTAATTGAATAGCTTTAATTTGCTCTTTTTTTATCTAGGATTTACTTCAACATTATTAGGCAATGTTCCTGGAGGTCTATTGCTAAGTTCGGTAGCAATACATCCCAATTGATTTTTTATGTTTCTAATTGCAACTCCTTAACATTATAATTGACTTTTCATTTGCAATATCAATTCTTCCATTGATAACTTTTTCTCCTTACTTTGTAAATTATTAAAACATGGGGGGTAATACGTTTTATAAGCTTGATTCTATTGACTATTGGAGTTTCTCAATGGGTTCACAGTATTGTTTCCTCATTACATATTTGCAGCATTAGAATTATTTTTACTTCAACTAAAGTTTGGATGATTCTTCCAACTAGGATTATAATAATTGGCATAACAATTATTAGAACAATTATTTATTGCATTTAAAGTCTCATAAGAAGATTGAGATTTTATCATTTCTCCCAATGAGTTTTCCTCAAGCACACGTGTTGTCTGAGAATAATTCATTCCATATTAATCTATCTTCTTCGATATAGCAGCTATTTGGGCAGCTAACATAGATATTGCATCAGAATCATGAATACTAGTTATGCTTTTTGGATTTACCATTCCAGGGGTCATTAAAAATTATTAGTAGTCATCTCTTCAATTAATTAATATGCTTCATCGAATGGTTTTGACATTAATGATCCACCAGCAGCAACATAAATTATCGATCTAAGATATCCAACCAACCCATTATAAAAAGTTTGAATTATTAACCAATCTGGCAATGCATGGTGTGGACACTTTATAAGGAGATATTTAAATCTTTCCCAAGCTTCATAAATTGATTCCCCTTCAAAATAACAAAAAGATGTGATATAATTTCTAAGCTTAGCAGTTTTTGAATGTGAGAAATATTTTGATAATTTTTTTTATGACAAATCTCCCCTTATTCTGATAGATCCAGGTTCTAGTGAATTTAACCACATCTTAGCTTTATCCTTTAGTGAAAAAGGAAAAATTCTAAGCCTGACATCATCATTTGAAACTCCATCATATTTAAATGTAGCACACAATTCTAGAAAACTAACAAGGTTTAAATTAGGATCTTCAGTTGTTGTTCCTCCAAACTAATTGTTTTGTACAATTTGGATAATAACAAGTTTAAGCTCAAATGAATTGGCAGCTACAACAGGGTTTTGTATGCTCAAATAAATTTCATCTGTTGCAGGATTAGCATAATCTCTTAAAGGTCTCTGATGATGTTCATTTTTATTTCCAGCATTACTCAAATTGCAAGTCATTTTGCTAAAATGATTTATTTCTTTTTTTTCTTTTCATTTTTTTTAATAGCTCTCTCTAACTCAAAATCATAAGGTACTAAATTTTTCAGATCTTACACTATGCATAAACAAATAAAGCAAGTAATTAAAAATAAGAAAACACACTTAAATAAGAAAATGTTCAAAACTAAACTACAAACACTCTTTTTTTTATATTTTTATAATAAAATAAAATAACTTACTAATATTTTTTGTTACTTCCCCGACAACGGCGCCAAAAACTTAATGCGGGTAGATTTAGTGTGTAAATTTTGCAAATATTTTTTAATATTACAAAATACACACGACATATATAACAATAAATATGCAATATAATCCCAACAAAAATATCTTTTATGAAATTAGTTTATCTTTAAAACTCTTTTTAAACCACCAAATTCCCTTTAAAATCAATGCAAGTATATGTATCGCTCAAGTAATAAAGGGCTCTGATGGAGTTCAAGATATCGATCCCACAGGGAAGTTGGAAAAACCTATAAATAAATTCTTAAAATTATTTTATAATTTAAAAATACAAAAAATGAAAGTAAAGTGTGAAGTTGTAATATTAACTACTAAAGTTAATGATATATAAATTGTAGTTGAAAGACANATATTTTTATAATAAAATAAAATAACTTACTAATATTTTTTGTTACTTCCCCGACAACGGCGCCAAAAACTTGATGCGGGTAGATTTAGTGTGTAAATTTTGCAAATATTTTTTTAATATTACAAAATACACATGGCATATATAACAATAAATATGCAATATAATCCCAACAAAAATATCTTTTATGAAATTAGTTTATCTTTAAAACTCTTTTTAAACCGCCAAATTCCCTTTAAAATCAATGCAAGTATATGTATCGCTCAAGTAATAAAGGGCTCTGATAGAGTTCAAGATATCGATCCCACAGGGAAGTTAGAAAAACCTATAACTAAATTCTTAAAATTATTTTATAATTTAAAAATACAAAAAATGAAAGTAAAGTGTGAAGTTTTAATATTAACTACTAAAGTTAATGTTATATAAATTGCAGTTGAAAGACGGAGTTAACTAACTAAAAACTAAACTTTCAAAAGTAAAATTATGAGAACTAAACAAAGTTTTTATTGACGGAAGATTCAAATTTAAGAAAGCATCCTTCTCCTTTACAATGAGTATATAGATTATGAAGAAATTAAAATCTTTTGAAAAAATATATATAAAAACTATATTGTGTCAAATAGGATAAATCATATTCTTTACCCTCTTTCAAGTGCTATAAAGAACATTGATTAATCTAGAGTTTGGTCCCTAATTTTNATTGACTTTCCATTTGCAATATCAATTCTTCCATTGATAACTTTTTCTCCTTACTCTGTAAATTATTAAAACATGGGGGGTAATACATTTTATAAGCTTAATTCTGTTGACTATTGGAGTTTCCCAATGGGTTCACAGTATTGTTTCCTCATTGCATATTTGCAGCATTAAAATTATTATTACTCCAACTAAAGTTTGGATGATTCTTCCAACTAGGATTATAATAATTGGCATAAGGAATATTAGAACATTTATTTATTGCATTTAAAGTTTCATAAGAAGATTGAGATTTTATCATTTCTCCCAATGAGTTTTCCTCAAGCACAGGTGTTGTCTGAGAATAATTCATTCCATATTGATCTATCTTCTTTGATATAGCCGTTATTTGGGCAGCTAACATAGATATTGCATTAGAATCATGAATACTAGCTATGCTTTTTGGATTTACCATTCCAGGGGTCATTAAAAATTATTAGTAGCCATCTCTTCAATTAATTAATGTACTTCATCAAATGGTTTTGACATTAATGATCCACTAGCAGCAGCGTCAATTATCGATCTAAGAGATCTAACCAACCCATTATAAAAAGTTTGAATTATTAACCAATCTGGTAATGCATGGTGTGGACACTTTATAAGGAGATAGTTAAATCTTTCCCAGGCTTCATAAATTGATTCCCCTTCAAAATAACAAAAATATGTGATATCATTTCTAAGCTTAGCATTTTTTGAATGTGAGAAATATTTTGATAAAAATTTTTATGACAAATCTCCCCTTGTTCTGATAGATCCAGGTTCTAGTGAATTTAACCACATCTTAGCTTTATCCATTAGTGAAAAAGGAAAAATTCTAAGCCTGACATCATCATTCAAAACTCCATTATATTTAAATGTAGCACACAATTCTAGAAAACTAACAAGGTTTAAATTAGGATCTTCAGTTGGTGTTCCTCCAAACTAATTGTTTTGTACAGTTTGGATAATAGCAGGTTTAAGCTCAAATGAATTGGCAGCTACAACAGGGTTTTGTATGCTCAAATGAATTTCATCTGTTGCAAGATTAACATAATCTCTTAAAGGTCTATGATGATGTTCATTTTTATTTCCAGCATTACTCAAATTGCAAGCCATTTTGCTAAAATGATTTATTTCTTTTTTTTTTATTTTCAATTTTTTTAATAGCTCTCTCTAACTAAAAATCATAAGGTACTAAATTTTTCAGATCTTACACTAAGCATAAACAAATAAAGCAAGTAATTAAAAATAAGCAAACACACTTAAATAAGAAAATGTTCAAAACTAAACTACAAACACTCTTTTTTTATATTTTTATAATAAAATAAAATAACTTACTAATATTTTTTGTTACTTCCCCGACAACGGCGCCAAAAACTTGATGCGGGTAGATTTAGCATGTAAATTTTGCAAATATTTTT
>JXCR01143035.1:499707-527021 GCA_002079205.1 Phalaenopsis hybrid cultivar | reverse complement strand
ATATATATATATATATATATATATATATATATATATATACACCATATTGTGTCAAATAGGATAAATCATATTCTTTACCCTCTTTCAAGTGCTATAAAGAATATTAATTAATCTAGAGTTTGGTCCCTAATTCTGTGGTTAGGCTGGGAGGATACCGGCTGCCACTTTAGAGCTCCCACTATTCCCTCCTCTGAGGGCTAACAATCTCGCATTAGTTTCCAATCAACTGGACCAAATTGGGTATTTCAATCTGTCACCTTAAAATTTCCAATTCTACATCCAACAAAGTATATTTTTTTATTTTATTTGCACTCAATTCCATGGATGACATACTCTCCCATGAAATCAAATGTGATTCTCCCCCTATTGTAAAAATCATAGCCCTTTTCAGAACATATGTTTCTCAACATGTTTTAACATTTTAATTGGTCAGATCAAAAAGTAAATGAAGATTGGAGTTCAAATCATAAAAAATTATTGACATTTAAAACCATAGAAAATAAAATTACTTTTTCACAAAATCATATCTCAAAGTATGAAGAAGGATAAAGAAGACTACTGAGAATTTATGAGAAGAATACGATAAAACAAGGATTTCATCTATAAAAATAAGTTTACAAAACAAAAGAAATAAAAGACAACTATCTCACAATCCTTCCCATGCAATTCCCTAGAAGTTCGCTCCAAGCCTTTCTCTCTTTACAACCACACTCAATTCTCTCTTAGAAGTGTAATGAAGAAGAAATCTCTTACTTTCCCTCTCCTCTTACATCTCTATAAAAAAATCTCCTCTTCTTCTCTCATTGCCTTTCACGCCACACCTACTTTCTTGTCCTTTTCAGCTCCCTCTTCAACTCCTTGAAATCATCCTCTTTTATTTTGAGCTACCTCTTTTCAAAAAGAGTTCAAAATTCACTCTAAAAGTCAAATCTTTTGAATTTAAAAGATGTGTCATTTGATCCAAGAGGCATATCCCTTCATAAAAGAACCTTCCAAAGTGTCTAGATGCATGAATTACTCCAATAGGTGTGTAGAACAAATGTCCCTTTGAAAATTCGGGCAAAATTTCTCTCAAATCACCTTAATCTGCAAGAAGTCATCTCCTGTGCATCATGTGCCACTTTTGGCGCATCATGCGCCAAGCCTCTATCAAACGGCGCATCATGCGCTAGAATTCCAAAATTCACTATTTTGGCTCCAAATTTTGTCTTTTTGTCATTTTTGCTCCAAACACTTAAAAATGATATATCTGCAATAAAAATATGAAAATACCCTTCTTTAAAGTGCAATATCACCAAAAATAAGCATAAAATATGTACATAAAATAGTTTATTATTTTGTTGTATCACTAATCCATTCTAAAATGTTCGAATTATTAACTAATCTGGTATAACATGATGTAGACACTTTCTTAAGATTTCTTTAAATTGTTCTCATGCTTTATAAATAGATTCCCTTTCAAACTAACAAAAAGATGTAATATCTTTTCTAAGCTTCACATTTTTTATGATGGAGAATATTTAGCAAGGAATTTCTGTGTTAAATCACCCCAAGTTCTGATAGATCCAGATGATAACGAATGTAACCATATCTTAGCATTATCCCTCAGTGAGAAAGGAAATAATCAAAGTCTTATAGCATCATCCAATATACCATCATATTTAAATGTAGCACACAATTCTAGAAAATTGGCAACATGTAAATTTGGATCTTTAGTTGGTGCTCTCCCAAACAGATTATTTGATACCTTTTGGATAATAAGAGGTTTAAGCTCAAATAAATTAGCCACTACAGCAGGTTTTTGAATACTACAATGAAGTTCATCCACTGTAGGGTTTCAATAATCTCTTAAAGGTATAAACTCTTTAATATTTTGATTTGCCATTTTATGAAATTTTTCAGTAATTTTTAATTTTTTATTTTTCTAATAGTTCTTTCTAATTCATAATCGTAAGGCACAAGTCGTGTGGAATCTAAACAATGCATACATTATTATGAAACACATAAAATAAAATATAACAAAATAAAAACACACAAACAAGAACTTAGTATAAAAACAACACTACAATATTCCTATAATAAATCTTAAAGTTTAAATAAGACTTTATAAAAATAGAAAATTTGTTTTCTAAAAACCTCTTCTGAAAATTTTATAATGTTTCCCCATCAATGGCACCAAAAACTTGATCCTGACTTTTTATATAGATGTTTATTGCAATGTATGTGATTATATGCCAAATTTCCTTAATAATGATTCATATTTTGCAATAAAGTCAAAAACTTGATCCAAAGCAAAAGCTAGGCAATTTTTTTACTATGAAGCAAACAAGAATACAATTATAATATTTAAATATGAGACACTACGTAAGTATACGTATCGTTATCCAGGAATATAGGACTTTTTTATTAAGCCCCGAATATCGAACCCACAGGAAAAACTGGAAATATGCACTTTATAAAATAGGAGAAATTAGATAACAAAATTTTACTTAGCAAAAAATTCTTACTTAAACTTAAGATACTATAATAGAAATTAAAATTAGACTCTTTTTGTAATTTTTGATATTTGAAAATAAAGTAAGCAACTAATTAACTTAACTAAATATTTGCAAGATGAAGGCAATATAAATAAAATATCTTTTTTCTTATAATGAATCAATAACAAGTATAACAATTTTGCTATGGAAGTATACTAAATTTGTTGTGCCAAATAGAAGTAATAATATTCTTTATCCTTACTAGAGATGCAATAAAGAACATTGGTTAATCTATAGTTTGAATAGTTTTGAAGACCGGTTAGGTAGGGAAGATACTAGCTCTCACTCTAGAGTTCACACTTCTCCCTCCACCTCGTGGCTAACATCTCAAATCAAAAACTAAAACTATAAATCAAATTGGGGGCTTTAGCCTATCACTCTAAAGTCCTCTAATTCTACACCCATGAAAGTTTATTTCCCCATTAATTTGCATTCAATCCCATGAACTACATTCTCATCCATGAAATCAATATGTGATTCTTACCATTTGTTGAATTAGACAATACCATCTCAGATCACACATGTTCTCACAACAGGTATTAATATCTTAATTGGCCAAATAAAGAAGTAAATGAAGTATATGATTTTAAATAAACATAACTTCTTCCAACATTAAAGTCTAATACTTTATGCAACTTCCTTTCAACACTTAATCACGTATCATTTTAAGGGAAAAAAATAAAGAAACTACTCAGAATCCATAGAAAAAACACAACCACACATGAGTTTTAAAGTAAAAATCATGCACATAGATAAAAAATCTAAATTAAAACCAAANCCAACATTAAAGTCTAATACTTTATGCAACTTCCTTTCAACACTTAATCACGTATCATTTTAAGGGAAAAAATAAAGAAACTACTGAGAATCCATAGAGAAAACACAACCACACATGAGTTTTAAATTAAAAATCATGCACATAGATAAAAAATATAAATTAAAACCATATTTAGTCACAAGGATAAACACTTATCTCAAATCCTCTCCACCAAATGTCTTGAAGTTCCTTTGAATTCTCTTCCTTCACTCACAATATAAACTCAAACTTAAAATAAAATAAAACTGGTCGGCGACGGTGGTGATTACTTGGATGAATGATGGTTGTTGGCTCTCTTATCTTGATGATCCAAGTTTCTTTAATAAAAATCCAATGAGTGCCTCAATTTCTCATCAAAATGTGTCTCCATTCATTGAATCTTCTAGAAGTTGCCTCCTTTCAAAAGATAATTGAATAAATTTTCACGTCCATGGGTTATTTCCCACACTTTTACAAAGGGATACTTCAACCACCTCTTAAAAAATTCATCTAAATTAAATGAATCATCAAATAACTACTTTTGGTGCTTAAGCACGGGGTACCTGGTCCTTAGTCATGGCTCTCTCTATATAACTGGCGCGTAAGCGCCAGTCCTGGGCCCTTAGGCGGCCCAGTTCATTTTTTGTACCAATTTACTTTTTGCACCTTCTTCATTTTTGCTTCAAATTTGACCCATTTTTACTTTTTTATTATTTTTCAACCATTTGATTGTACATGTAATAAAAACACACAAATTTCTTTTATTAAAGTGCAATATCTCAAAAATAGGTATAAAAATGTGTATAAAAATTCTATATATTTTAGGTGTATCAGTACTCTAGGAAATTTGGTCGGCCTCATCTTCATCCACCAAACAACCACCCTTCACACTTTTCCACATAATGAAAGTCATGCTACCAATAAAATACAACAATCACAGCAAGAGGGCAATTTCTACCTCAACTTTCAACAAGGAAGATTAGAAGAGTGGTGTGAGGTGAATGGTGAAGGAGTCAAGCATGAGTGAGACTTGTTGTGGAAAATCAAACTTATGTAGCCTTCAACAAGAAGAGACCAGTGAAGGAAAATCAAGTGTTTTAACAAATAGCTTCGTGAGGAAACGTTCTCCTCAGTAGACCTGGTACTGGAAAGAATCAACCCTGCCACCAGAGGATAGGTAATTAGGAAACTAGATTAAACTTGGAATGGCCTCAACATAATCTATTAGAGAGCTAGGCCAGGAGCATACAAACTGAAGATGATAGCAAGAAATAATGTTCCATAAACTTAGAGTGGCGATGATTTGAAGAAATGTTTTACTTATAATTATCCCTACTTATAGAAGAAGTGGTCATGGTTGTTCTGTATAACCCATGTTTTCTTTTAAAATAATGAATGATCCTTTTACATACATGGCACCCAAGAGTTAGGGATTTACATATTCAACATCTATCTAATAAAGTTTATTCATCTTTTTTTCTCTTACACCTTNCTGGTCGGCGACGGTGGTGATTACTTGGATGAATGATGGTTGTTGGCTCTCTTATCTTGATGATCCAAGTTTTCTTTAATAAAAATCCAATGAGTGCCTTGGTTTCTCATCAAAATGTGTCTACATTCATTGAATCTTCTAGAAGTTGCCTCCTTTCAAAAGATAATTGAATAAATTTTCACGTCCATGGGCTATTTCCCACGTTTTTACCAAGGGCTACTTCAAACTCCTCTCTAAAAATTCATCTAAATTCAATGAATCATCAAATAACTACTTCTGGTGCTTAAGCACAGGGTACCTGGTGCTTAGTCATGGCTCTCTCTGTATAACTGGCTCGTAAGCGCCAGTCCTGGGCCCTTAGGCGCCCCAGTTCATTTTTTGTACCAATTCATTTTTTGCACCTTCTTCTTTTTTGCTTCAAATTTGACCCCTTTTCACTTTTTTATTATTTTTCAACCATTTTATTGTACCTGCAATAAAAACACACAAATTTCTTTTATTAAAGTGCGATATCTCAAAAATAGGTATAAAAATGTGTATAAAATTTCTATATATTTTAGGTGTATCAGTACTCTAGGAAATTTGGTCGGCCTCATCTTCATCCACCAAACAACCACTTTTCACACTTTTCCACATAATGAAAGTCATGCTACCAATAAAATACAACAATCATAGCCAGAGGGCAGTCTCTACCTCAACTTTCAACAAGGAAGATTAGAAGAGTGGTGTGAGGTGAACGGTGAAGGAGTCAAGCGTGAGCTAGACTTGTTGTGGAAAATCAAACTTATGTAGCCTTCAACAAGAAGAGACCAGTGAAGGAAAATCAAGTGTTTTAACAAAAACAACTTCGTGAGGAAAGGTTCTCCTCAGTAGACCTGGTACTGGAAAAAACCAACCCTGCCACCAGAGGATAGGTAATTAGGAAACTGGATTAAACTTGGAATGGCCTCAACATAATCTATGAGAGAGCTAGACTAGGAGCATACAAACTGAATATGATAGCATGAAATAATGTTCCATAAACTTAGAGTGGCGATGATTTGAAGAAATGTTTTACTTATAATTATCTCTACTTATAAAAGAAGTGGTCATGATTGTTCTGTATAACCCATGTTTTCTTTTAAAATAATGAATGATCCTTTTACATACATGGCACCCAAGAGTTTGGGATTTACATATTCAACATCTATCTAATAAAGTTTATTCATCTTTTTTCTTCTTACACCTCGAGGAAATGACACCATCACACTCAATGAACTGACATTGTTATGCTCGTTAGACTGACATTATTATGCTTAAGGAACTGACACTGTTACCCTCAGAGAACTGACACCATGCATGAAAAAACTAGCACTGTTGAAGGTTAAAACTAATCATTCAGTGTAATGACTTATGAGACGTATCTACACCCAGCAACGATAAGTTCTGTGTGGGGTACCAAACGATCATCCTACTCCCAAACTACAACATTAACATCTGATAATGACAGACTTTGTAAGGGGTGTACTAATGATCATTATGCACCAAACTACAACATTAATACCCAACTATGATAAGCTCCATGATTGTGTCTAATGATTGTTTGTGGCCTTTGGAATGTATTGTCACCCGGCTACGATAAGTTCCACAAGGGGTGTACAAATGATTTTTCTTATGCCCAAACTACAATGTTAACACCCAAAAGTGACAAGCTCAAGGAGGAGCATCTAACGATCTCTCATGGCCTATAGAACGTATCAATACCTTATATTGAAAAGCTCTATGAGAGATGTACAAATAATTATCTTGCGCTCAAACTATAACATTAACACACAATAGCAACAAGCTCTGCTAGGGGTGTCTAATGACCGCCCTTAGCCTATAGAACTTGTAGACACCCAATAACAACAAGCTCTGTGAGGGGTGTATAAATATCGTATATATAACATACATACCCACTCGCTCTTAACTCATAATAAGTCAAATCACTCATAAGTTCCAGCAATCACTAGATGAAAGAGAAAAGGACAGGATGATGAAGCTACCATTTTCAATAGTTTTCATATATCATGAAAGTACATTTATAATTACAAATAAAAATGTACATATAAAATCAAAATAAAAAAGGGCAAAAAGATACAAAAGGGACCACTTTAACCTTAAACATTTGAAGACTCCCCGAAGTCCACCTCCCTAGTTCCTTCCATACCTTTCGTACCAACAGATGACCCGTGTGCTGATTCCTCTCTACCCTCTGAGTCAAAAAGAAGCATGCTAAACTCTTCCATCTCTTGTTAATTAGGATCAACTATTTATGCTTGGCAATCTTGTTGATCATAAGGGAGGTACTGACAATGATATAACAAGAAATACCCTCAACATATTTCTTGTGGGTGACCATCGAAGACTTCTTCTCTTTCAGTTCTTCATTTTTTCTTTAGAAGGGCCACCACCTTAACCTCATGTTGTTGAGCATTGAGTTTACTCTCCTTAATGGAAAGCCTAAGTCTCTCCTCTTACATAGTATTTTTTTGTTTCCACTTATAAATTTGTAAAGCAGATCTCTTGACATCTAATCCCGAAACTGCTTATATACAACAGTATAGCAATGTCTTTGATGATGTTTTTCACTTATATTTTCTTACTTTGCAACAGAACCAAAAACTTGATCCTGACGAAAATAAAAATTTAACTCTTTAATTTATATTTATATTGGGATACTATGTAAGTATACGTATCGTTATCAAGTAATATACGACTTTTTGATTAAGAACTGAAGATCGAACCCACAGAGAAATACGCAATATGCACTATTGAACAGCAAAGTTTTTGTTTTAAAAAGAAAATTACTTAAACTAAAAATATTTTGGCAGTATTAAAATTCAAATATTTTGGATATTTTTGATATCTTGAAAGAACAATAATAATTTAAAAAGATAACTTGAGTTTATGTAAAAGAAAAGCACTGAATTTGAAAAATATCTTTCTCCTTATCATGAATGAGTAATAAGTATAAGAATTCTATTGTGGAACTATGTGACTTGTGTTGTGTCGAATAGGAGCAATTATATTCTTTACCCTTACTAGAGATGTTATAAAAAACATTGGCTAATTTAAAGTTTGAATAGTTCTGAAGACCAGCTAGGTAGGGAAGATACTAGCTCTCACTCTAAAGTTCCCTCGATTCCCTCCTTTAAAGTTTGAATAGTTCTGAAGACCAGCTAGGCAGGGAAGATACCAGCTCTCACTCTAGACTTCTCTCGATTCCCTCCACCTGGGGGCTAACATCTCGTATCAGAACCTAACACAATAAGCCAAGTTGGGGACTTTAACCTGTCACTTTAAAGTCATCTAACTCTATACCCTTCAATGATTATTTCTTTATTTATTTGCACTAAATCATATGAATTACATTCTTATCCATACATCCTCATGTGATTCTTTCCAATTATTGACTGAGACATTACCAGCCCAGTTCTTACATGTTTTCACAACAAATTTTAACATCTGGATAGGCCAAATCAAGAAGTAAATGAATTTCATGGATTTAAATCATCACAACTTCTTCCAACATTAAAGATCAATACTCTCCACAACTTCTTCCAACATTAAAGGTCAATACTCTCCACAACTTCCATCCAACACTTTAATTGCTTATCATTTTAAGGAAAAAGATAATGAAAATTACTCAGAATCCATGAAGAAAATAAAAACACACTTTAGTTTAAAAGTAGAAATCATTGTCAAACCAACAAGAAGTCTCAATTAAAACTAAAAGTAGTTTGATACAAAAAATAAAAACTTATCTCAATTCCTCCACAAAACTCTTGAAGTTCCTTTAAATATCTTCTCTTTTACAACACTCTCAAAATAAACTAAAAACAAAAGGATAAAGTAAATTTTTGTTGTGTTTGAAAATCTCTCCAAACTCCTTAGAAATCCTCTTCTTCTAACTCTTTTAATAACTTTCAAGCACCCCTTTCAAATGACTCAACTTCCTTCTTTTATAAATCTCCAAAATGTGCCTTGGAAACTCTTCAAAATGTGTCCACATTTGATGAATCCTCAGAAGGATGCCTCCTTTCACAAGTCTTTTAATAATATTTTTGTTCTTAGTGGTCATAACCACTCTCTTATGCCAATAGGTGCCTCAAATACCTCTTCAAAATTCAACCAAATGAAGAAAACCGTCAAATAACTGCCTCTGACGCTTAAGAGCGGGCCTCTGGCTTAAACTTTTTCAAATTCATGTTTAATATTAAGAGTTTCATGTTTCTGTTTCACCGGTGCTTAAGCACTGGATCTGGTNTGATTGTTTGTGGCCTTTGGAATGTATTGTCACCCGGCTACGATAAGTTCCACAAGGGGTGTACAAATGATTGTTTTATGCCTAAACTACAATGTTAATGCCCAAAAGTGACAAGCTCAAGGAGGAGCATCTAACGATCTCTCATGGCCTATAGAATGTATCAATACCTTATATTGAAAAGCTCTATGAGAGATGTACAAATAATTGTCTTGCGCTCAAACTACAACATTAACACCCAATAACAACAAGCTCTGCTAGGGGTGTCTAATGACCGCCCTTAGCCTTTAGGACTTGTAGACACCCAATAACAACAAGCTCTATGAGGGGTGTATAAAGATTGTATATATAACATACATACCCACTCGCTCTTAACTCATAATAAGTCAAATCACTCATAAGTTCCAGCAATCACTAGATGAAAGAGAAAAGGACAGGATGATGAAGCTACCATTTTCAATAGTTTTCATATATCATGAAAGTACTTTTATAATTACAAATAAAAATGTACATAGAAAATCAAAATAAAAAAGGGCAAAAAGATACAAAAGGGACCACTTTAACCTTACAGATTTGAAGACTCCCCGAGGTCCACCTCCAAAGTTCCTTCCATACCTTTCGTACCAACAGATGACCCATGTGTTGATTCCTCTCTACCTTCTGAGTCAAAAAGAAGCATGCTAAACTCTTCCATCTCTTGTTAATTAGGATCAACTATTTATGCTTGGCAATCCTGTTGATCATAAGGGAGGTACTGACAATGATATAATAAGAAATACCCTCAACATATTTCTTGTAGGTGACCATTGAAGACTTCTTCTCTTTCAGTTCTTCATTTTTTCCTTTAGAAGGGCCACCACCTTAACCTCATGTTGTTAAGTATTGAGTTTACTCTCCTTAATGGAAAGCCTAAGTCTCTCCTCTTACATAGTAGCTTTTTGTTTCCACTTATAAATTTGTAAAGTAGATCTCTTGACATCTAATCCTGAAACTGCTTATATACAACAGTATAGCAATGTCTTTGGTGATATTTTTCACTTATATTTCCTTACTTTGCAACATAACCAAAAACTTGATCCTGACGAAAATAAAAATTTAACTCTTTAATTTATATTTATATTGGGATACTATGAAAGTATATGTATCGTTATCAAGTAATATATGACTTTTTGATTAAGAACTGAAGATCGAACCCACAGGGAAATACACAATATGCACTATTGAACAGCAAATTTTTTGTTTTAAAAAGATAATTACTTAAACTAAAAATATTTTGGCAGTATTAAAATTCATATATTTTGGATATTTTTGATATTTTGAAAGAACAATAATAATTTAAAAAGATAACTTGAGTTTATGTAAAAGAAAAGCACTGAATTTGAAAAATATCTTTCTCCTTATCATGAATGAGTAATAAGTATAAGAATTCTGTTGTGGAAGTATGTGAATTGTGTTGTGTCAAATAGAAGAAATTATATTATTTATCCTTACTAGAGATGCTATAAATAACATTGGCTAATTTAAAGTTTGAATAGTTCTGAAGACCAGCTAGGCAGGGAAGATACCAGCTCTCACTCTAAACTTCTCTCAATTCCCTCCACCTGGGGGCTAACATCTCGTATCAGAACCTAAAACAATAAGCCAAGTTGGGGGCTTTAACCTGTCACTTTAAAGTCATCTAAATCTATACCCTTCAATGATTATTTCTTTATTTATTTGCACTAAATCATATGAATTACATTTTTATCCATACATCCTCATGTGATTCTTTCCAATTGTTGACTGAGACATTACCAGCCTATTACATTCTCATTCATACAACCTCATGTGATTCTTTCCAATTGTTGACTGAGACAATACAAGTCTGATTCTTACATGTTCTCACAACAAATTTTAACATCTGGATAGGTCAAATCAAGAAGTAAATGAATTTCATGGATTTAAATCATCACAACTTCTTCCAACATTAAAGATCAATACTCTCCACAACTTATTCCAACATTATAGATCAATACTCTCCACAACTTCCATCCAACACTTTAATTGCTTAACATTTTAAGGAAAAAGATAATGAAAATTACTCAGAATCCATGAAGAAAATAAAAACACACTTTAGTTTAAAAGTAGAAATCATTTTCAAACCAACAAGAAGTCTCGATTAAAACTAAAAGTAGTTTGATACAAAAAATAAAAACTTATCTCAATTCCTCCACAAAACTCTTGAAGTTCCTTTAGATATCTTCTCTTTTAAAAAACTCTCAAAATAAAATAAAAACAAAAAGGATAAAGTAAATTTTTTTTGTGTTTGAAAATATCTCCAAACTCCTTAGAAATCCTCTTCTTCTAACTCTTTTAAGAACTTTCAAGCACCCCTTTCAAATGTCTCAACTTCCTTCTTTTATAAATCTCCAAAAGGTGCCTTGGAAACTCTTCAAAATGTGTCCACATTTGATGAATCCTCCGAAGGATGCCTCCTTTCTCAAGTATTTTAATAATATTTTTGCTCTTAGTGGTCATAACAACTCTCTTTTTNAATGAGACCAACTTAAAGTTTAGAAATTTTTAATATTAAGAAAGATGAAAATATGAGTTCCTATATAATTCAGAAATATTGTATATTCTCCAAGTTTAGAATTTAGTCATTTTATTATCTCCACTTAAAAATTTTATTAAGAATAATTTTACTTACTATATTATATTTTTAAGCTTATGATTTTCTCAAGTTTTATACTTTAAAAAGATCAAATGTGGAACCAATTTTTGATTAGGCACTAATCCTCAAGCTTCTCCTCCCTTATATTTTTTTCTTTTTCTTTTTCTTTTCTTTTTTTTCTTTTTTTTTCAGGCAATGATTACTATATCTGGATAGACCTTTAATGGTTTTGATTTCACTTCTCCTTTACTAAAGCAAAGTCCTGATATAAATCTTTTACTTATAAATATAATAATAGTTTTAAACATTATTTGAATAAAAGAAATTTAAGTATTAAAAAAAATTCTAAATTTCTAAATTTTTCAAAAATATAATTTTTCTTACTAAAGATTGTTACTTATATTAAACATTTTTTACACTAAAAACTTTTAACTTAAAGTTTTTCTTCATTACGAGTCACTTATATTTATCATTTTCTATACTAAAAATTTTTAACTTAAAGTTTACTTATATTAATCATTTTCTCATATAAAAACTTTTAACTTAAAGTTTTCTTCATTACTAAAAATTTTAACTTCTACACTAAAAACTTTTAACTTAAAGATTTTCTTCATTACTCAAAAGTTCAACTAAATTCCTATACTCATTTCTAAAATCAAATTTTACTTCCCTAATATAACTTCATATACATGATCATTTTTCTTTTAAAATCAAATTCACTTGTAGCACAATTGAGAACAAATAAAATTTAAGTATTTTAAAAATATTTTTCATCCCCCCAAACTTAAATTTTTAACAGATTAAACAGTTTAGCAGTAGATATACATAAGCAGGAATGAAAATTGAAAGAACATGCTTACAGGAATTTTTATAACATAAGTATACAAGTATAAAACTATAAACAGGAGTAAAATTATTATTAATTTTTTTTATTAATTTTCTATCATTTTCATTTCAATTTAATATGAAGAGATTTAGTAGACTTCTAAGTAGTGGGTACAAACATAAAAGCAAGCTAACACACTAACTTTGACTTCACAGTTTCAACATAAAAACAAACACACTAACAAGATAAAAGAAAAATACAGGGTAGCAGTTTCTGAATTTCAAATTTAAGATCTACGCTAGCAAGATTTTCAACTTTACAAAAAACATAGAATTAAGTTAAGTTCTAAACTAACTAAATCACAGTACTAAACACATAGCAATAGATACGAACCTAGCATTTTAAAACAAAACTACTAACAAAACACAAAATGATAATACAATTAAACAAATAATAGTCTCATACATCACAAAATCTAAACTAACACTCAAACATACATGTTTCAGTTCCACAGCATAAAAACACATCACAACACATGTCTCAAATCCAAGTAAACACATAAATGTAATTGTGCAAGCCAAGACTACATAGTCCATAACGTAATACAAACATAAAAATAAATCTCATAATCTTACTCCTCATTCTCAGAATCACTGCTATCCCAAACATATGCAGACTCATAATCAAGGTATTGTGGATATGGAGGAAATTGCACTCCTAGGTTACCCTTGATGAGGTTTTCCAAAGATGAGTGAAACTTCTCTTCATAATCACTTTTTCTCCTTTTATACCAATCAATATGCTCTACCAAACGCTCTAAATTCTGAACTTTATCAGTGGTATAATTTATATTGTCCATCATCCTCTGTAACAATTGATCTTGAGTCTTAGTAGACTCACCTCTAGAAGTAGAAGCACGTGAGGTAGATGGTTTAGATGTAGAAGCAACAGAGGTAGATGTAGCAGACATCTCTATTCCATAACCTCTAGAAAATCCTCCTCTCCAGCCAAAAATAGAATGCTCAAAATAAGTCTTCACATTCACCTTTGTAACAGGCTTCAAAGGCAACAGTACTTCCTCTCAGCTATCATATCTTACTCCAGCCTACTCACATAAAGAAAAGATCAAGGAAGCAATTCACAGACCTGCAGTAGTAACAGTAGTGGCAGAACTAATGATAGTCTAACATATCAAAGCTCCAATGTTGATGAGCTTTCCTTTCTAGATACAATAATTTAATGTTGCTCTCTCTGGTAACTTTTTTTGAGATGATTTGTTGGTAGTATATGAGCAAAAATAAAATAGTGTCATGCCTTTGAAGGTGCACTTAACTTTGATGTAGGAAAATTGACTCTCCTTCCATTAGTGATCATCCAGAGTCCTCTTCCGTTAGTCAAATAAAAGATAATCTCATCTAACTCTGTATCTGGTGGCAAATGGTAGAACAAATTGATTACCTCCAATGAAAAAGGTACCAACTTTCTTCAAACCATAACCATATCATCTTCAACTTCAGGGAGGTTTGCATAGAGCTCCCTAACAACAGAAATAATTGCAATAGCAGAAAAATAATAGAATTGTTCCCACTGTCGGCCCAGCGTGAATGATCAGATCTTCCATAGATCCACCTGGACTCTTAAAACAACTCTCCCGAATAAGCTTACATGATTGCAACGCATCAAAGTACCTATCTTGAGCCTTTCCTTTACTCCTCTTCATTCATGGTGTCATTCTATAAATTTATAAAACTCCAAAAATAACTTCAAAAATCAAGTCTAAATTACTAAACTAAACTTCCAAAGCTTAAACTACACTTCCTATGCAATTTCTAAGGATTTTTCCTCAATTTTTACCATGAATAGTGAATTTTTGAATTCTTCCAAATGTACACAAAATACATGGTGAAAATCCAAAATTTTTGCATAGAAGTAAAGCTCTTACCTTAAGAAATCTATATCTAGGAAATTTTGCTTTAAATTCCACCAAGAAATCTCCACATAATAGTGTGCCCTAGCTCTCCAAAATTGCGATTTTGAGAGGTTGAAGGTGACGGGAGGGTGAAAAATGGTGATTTTCAGGTTAATTTTTTCACTTTTAACCGTTCGCAAACAGGTTTTCGTGAACCGACACTTAAGTGCGGATAAGTGGCGCTTAGGCGCCTGCCTCTTAGATTACATCACGCAGGCACTAGTGCACGATTTTTGAGATTTTTAAATTTATGTAAAATGCACTATTTGCCTAAGTACACCACTGTTAAATGGTCTCATAACACTTACATGACAATTTTCTTCTCCTACAACTCTCCTTTTTCTCAAAATTCTCCATCTAACTCAATTCATTTTGAGGCTAAAAAAAACACTAATTTTCACACAAACAAAAACATATATTAATTCACAAACTATTACAAATGCATGTAACACAAAATTCTCACTCCAAATAGTCTTGGATGAGAAAATTTTCTAAATACAAACACCTAACAAACATACACAACTAACACATAAAAGTCATAAACACTAAAAAAAAACTTAAAAACTATCGCACATGAGAATAAAGATTTCAATCACACAAACTTTAAAATTGAACTTAATTCCATTCTTCATTTGATGGGACAAACTCCGGTCTTTCATTAGTCTCTCCTGGGGTAATCAGAATATAAAGTTGATAAAACGGACGGTGGTGATGAGCTTTGATACTAACTTCTTCAATCCATTTTTGCTTAAGAAACATATCCTTATCCGCTTCCTCTATATAACTAGTATGACTAAATTGCATTTTCAATTTCCATCCAATATACTCAACATGGGCATGAATCTCAATTACCTTGGTCTCAAGTATTATCATAGTAGTTTCAATTTTGTTGATCTTTTCTGATATCCCGTCAATACTAACGGCTAAGAAACTGTTATACATCTCTTGTGCACTTTGACTAATGAATCTCTTCCTCAGGGTCTCTTACTTCTTCTTCAAATCCATCTCCCATGAAGAATGTTTCGCTAAACCTCTCTTACTTTTAAACTTTTAGGGCTAAAAATGATCTGGGGTGAAATTCCTTCACAAACCCCTTCTATTTATAGGTTTAAATCCCTCAAATAACTTTTAAACACCTCTAGGAACTGCCTTGGCACATTTTTACAAACTAATTAGTGATTAAACCTTCTAGAATCTTAATTTCACACATGGTTTTTAACTGTCATGCATAAGCGCCGAATCTAGGCGCTTAAGCGCCAATGCACATTTTTGCACCAAACAACTTAACATTCAAATTCACATTCTAACATGTCTAGGTTACTAAATAATGTCTTAAAATAAATACTAACACATAACAACTCAAAAATACTACCTCAATTTTTCTTAATCACACACAAATGACAATCAAAGCGAAACACACTGATAACTATAGGTTGCCTCCCACAAAGCGCTTAGTTTTATGTCGTCGGCCTGACGTAACCAATGCTTATTCAGGTTGAACCAACACTATTGCTTCATTAAATTTATGTTGATCCCCTATAAAATAAGGTTTCATTCAATGACAATTCAATTTAAACACTTTATCAGTCTTAGGATTTTTAATATCCACGGCTCTATATGGATAAACTTTCATCACAACAAATGGGCCCATCCACCTGGACTTAAGTTTGCCTGTGAATAATCTTAACCTTGCATTATATAGCAAAACGTGTTGCCCTGGAAAAAATTTTTAGTAAGAATCCTTTGATCATGCCACATTTTCATCTTTTCTTTGTAAATCTTAGCACTTTCATAAGATTCATTTCTTATCTCTTCAAGATCATTTAATTGCAATAATCTTTTCTCACCAGCATTTTTAAATTATAATTGAACTCTTTAATTTCCCAATATTCTTTATGCTCAAGTTCAACTGGTAAGTGATAAGCTTTCCCAAATATTAGCCTATATGGGGTATTCCTATAGGAGTTCTATATGCAGTCTTATAAGCCCACAAAGCATTGTCAGGTTTGACTGACCAGTCCATTTTTGTTGGATAAGATTTTTCCATAATTCTTTTAATTTCCTGATTGGATAATTCAGCCAAACCACTTGTCTGAGATATTTCTTTAATAACTTATCCATTATAGTATTTCTAAAATGACTTCCCCCATCAGTTAGATTAACTCTCGGCATCCCAAATCTACAAAATATGTTCATTTTTAAAAACTTTGCAACACTTTGAGCATCACATCGAGGTAAAGCAACATCCTCTATCCATTTAGATATATAGTTCACTGCTAACAAAATATATAAATTCCTGTGTTGACCTCATTTTTGGTTGAGGTTTAGTTTTTCCTCTTTAGTAGCCTAGGGCCTAGCTGTAGGACTTTTCCTGTTGACTATTCCTAGAAAACTAGACATCGAACCCTCACCATTAGAAATTATACGCTCTTCTTTGCTCAACCTGGAGTTCCATATATTGCTCCCAACCTCTATGTACTTAATTGGTGGGGTCATTGTGGGGGAAACTCAGGACTAGTCCCCCCTAGGATTGCTAGACCTTAGGATTGACCTTGGGTGTTGGTCTGGAGCTAAGACACTCACTACACTCATCTGCACTCACAATCACTCACAAGCCTTACTCAAATTTCTAGCCTAGATCCCTTGATCTTTTGGGATACTCATGTAGATGGTCCCCTAAAATCAAATTTCTAACCTAGATCCCTTGATCTTTTGGGATACTCATGTAGATGGTCCCCTAAATCTAATAGCCCTAGGGCTACGGTTTAGCTAAGACCACTATGTAGATGACCCAAAATGGGGTTTACTTTGGTCTTTGGCTTATTGGTGATGATTGGTACCTCAACTCTTACCAAAATACCCATCTTGGCCTTTTACCCTAAAACAGCTTATTGGTGATGATTGGTACCTCAACTCTACCAAAATACCCATCTTGGCCTTTTGCCCCTCCCCCAAATTACCAAAATACCCCTCCATAATCAAAAATCCCAAAAATTCCAAAAATTCCCAAAAAATCTCAAATATTCCCAATTTCATTTCTTTCAACCACCACATGACCCAAATTGGTCAATTTGACCATCTTTAACCAAAATTCCTAAATTGCCCTTTAAAGACCCAAATTTTCCCAAATCCAACTCAAATGTCCACCAATTTGATCTCAATTGACCCCAATTACAATCCTAAACTCAAATTCACTTTTGATATGACCAAAATAAACCAAATCTAAGCTCAATTGGTCCATGATTTGAGCCAAATTTTGATTTGGGTCAAAACCCCAATTTTGACCATATGACTTGATCTCACTAAATTGAACCCATGACATAGTCAATTGGCCCCAATTAATGTTGAAAAATCTTGATAACATTCATATACATCAAAATCAACCCTAAATTGACATTGAAGAAGTTTCAAATCCATTTGATTTTGGCCTAAATCCAAAATTCCCAAATTTAGCCACAAATTGGCTAAGTCCCCAAATTTTACCCATTTGATTGCCTTAACCTCCAAGTTGGCATCCAATTCATATTGAAAACTCTTCATGAGTTCCCTATTGACCCTTTGGACTTAGCCCTAGGCTAACCCAAGCTAGACCCAAGCCTAGCCCAACATGACCAAATTGCTTAAAGTTCAAAATTCCTTCAAATTGACCCCCCAATTGAACTCAAAACCATTTCCATCCTTCACCAAAACTTGTTCCTTGTGATCATATACACCAAATGAAATTATTATTTGGGCTAATTGACANCTAGTGGCCGAAAAAGCCCAAAACCGAGAGCCACCCCCATGGCACCTCACCCAAATCAAACCTAGAGGCCAGCTCATCCAAATCAAACTATGGAGCTCCTCTGCCCTCCACCTAAGCACCACATTACACCTCCTAATTGGCCAAGACAGCCACCATAACCCCATTTTTATAAAAGGCCACCTCCATGGCCGTTGAACAACGTGCTCAAATTTCCTTAGAGAGGTCTCTCCAAACTTCACACAGAGCTTCCCTAAGATCCCCTCAGTGCATTCCAACCACTTTCCCTCACACATTCTCATTGCCGGAGCCTAATTTTGAGCTTGACCTCGCATTCCAACCATTCTCCCTCACCCATTCCCATTGTCGGAGCTCAATTTTGAGCTTGAAACCCTAGCATTCTAACCACTTTCCCTCACCCATTCCCATTGCCGGAGCCCAATTTTGAGCTCGACCCTGCCGAAAACCATCTTTCCTCACCCATCCCCCTTGTCGGAGCCCAATTTTAAGCTTGAAACCTTACCGAAAACCAGGACAGAACCCAATACACCTCCACACTCCACCAAACTTTAATTCCTTGTGCCTACACATTCACAAGAGTGAAAGAAGCCAAAGCCCCATCAAATACCCCTTCCACAGAGCCTCTACCATAGCTCTAGACCAACACCTTAAATGGAGCTTGGTCTAATTTACACCTAGACTTCACACCAAGGCTAGGGACTCAATCCCTAGCCTCCTTGGACCCCAACGAACGTGCCGAGCATCTCTGATCGAAGCCTCCCATCTCAGAGCAAAGGTATAAAACTCATCCTCCCGAGCTTATTTTGATTTTCCATTTACTTAAGCTTGATTTCATGGTACCTTAGTCATATAGATGTGTTCGTCTCGCTTAGATGAGTCCATAGGATCAAACCCAAAGCAATTTTGTTGAATCTAGGCCGAGATCTTAAGGTTTTAGTTTGGACAGGCACGGGATCACTCTATCGGGGACGATGACGGGGAGCCGTTCGATCAAGCATGTATCAAACGGATGGGGGAGATCAAGTCGAACGACGCTTTGAGACGTGAATAGCGGGTCGAGTCAGCAAGCTACGTGGACAGCGGCGTCCAACCAGAGCGCGCTACACATGCTTTCGGACGTGAATAGCAGGCCGAGTCAGCAAGCTACGTGGACGGCGGCGTCCAACCAGAGCGCGCCACACATGCTTTCGGAGCCGTCGGAGGATGAGGTGGCACGCGCGGTTTAAATAGAAAAATAGGGGTATTTTCTTATTTATTTAATATCTTGCACGCGCTGTTTAAATAGATAAATAGGGCTTTTTCCTATTTATTTAAATACCCTTAACTTTATGCCTTCGGAGCCGTCGTAGGTTGAGGTGGCACGCGTAGTTTAAATAGATAAATATGGCTTCTTCTATTTATTTAAATACCCCCAAACTTATAAAATACATAACTTTGTGTAGAAAAATCACAAAAATAAAATAAAAATACCCTCTTGCTCAGTAAACAAAGGAGAATAATGTGGAATATATTTCAAGCACATTTGGTGCAAAAAATGTTTTTAATTAATTAAATATTATCTGGAATCATTTGATTTTCCATGCATATTGACATATCACCTTGGCTTGAAATTTTTACATATTGTAGCCTCTATAAGGGGGAACATTCCCTGATTTTTCCAAAGTCAGATGAAGTTTCTATACAGAGATCCATATTTTTCAAGTAATTTCACATTATTTCCTTAAAATAATCATGGAAATTAGCATATTGATTATTAAAATCTAAGAAAATTTTGGAAAATCTACAATGACTTGAGAAACCTTTGGAAATAATTTCATAGGTCAAAGTCATTTAAAACATCCTTAAATTTTCCAAATACTGAATCACTAAGACAATTTATTTTGGAAAATATAAACATTTAAATGACTTGATTTTTGCTCTCCACTGTGATTTATGATCTAGAGAACTCATCATAAAAGTTTCAAAATATTTTGAGTTCATTTAATAACTTAAATTGATTTTTAAAGATAAATACCACTCTTAACACTTAAATGATTTTTTTTTAAAATCAAAATATAACTCAAAAAATTATGAAACTTAGTTTTTTGATTTCTCTGTCATCAGGGAGTATTTTTAAAAATAAAATGATATTTAAAATAAAAACTTGATTTTTAGCCTATTTTAAATATTTAAATAATAAAATGATATTTAAAATAAAATTCTTGATTTTAGCCTATTTTAAATATTTAAAATAATTAAAAATTCATAAAAATCACAAAAATAATAAAACTCATCAAAATGTTCTAAATTGTTTTCTAATAACTTAGGAACAATTAGAATATTTTTCGTGATTTTCTAAAAAAAGATATTTATTTTCAAAGCTTAAAAATAATTTTTCAAAGGCTAAAAATGAGTTTTCACTAAAATAATTCCAATAAATCAATGAAAAATCAAAAAAATATAAAATTTTCTCCTCTGACTTCTCTGAACTTAAGAAGATTTTTCAAAAATGTAAAACTTAATTTTCACCACTAAAAATATTTTATTTTTATTAAATATTCCAGAATTTAAAATAATTCTAATAAATCACAAAGAATTTAAAAAATCATGAACTTTGGTCCAAAGTCTTCTCTAGTCCAGTTATACCTCCAGTAAAAATTTCAAGGGATTGTAATATACCTTGGTCAAGTTAGGAATTTTCTTTGAAAAATCCTATTTTTGCATAAAAATAACTATATAAATTAAATTAAATTAAATTTTGAAAAATCACATTTTCTCCTCTGATGACTCAATTGACCCATGAATGAAGTAGGATAAAAATTTCAAAGTCATTTGAATTGAATTTGACAAATTATGAAGTGTTAGAGCCCTAGGGGCAAATGTGTAATTTTGGAAATTTTCTCTTAATTAACATTTAGGCTTAATTCAAGGAGGGAAAATGGGTAGTCTCTAATCTTAGTCAATTTATTTGATGTTTGAAAAACAAAAGGGTTAACTGGTAGAAACCAATTTCACTATCCTAATTAGGATTAATAAATTTCTAAATCATTAAAAATTTAGGAAACCAATCTTATTTTCTTAATTAAGACTAATAAATTCCTAAATTATTAAAATTTGTAAGTATATTATAATTTCACTTTCTTAATTAAGTTAATAAATTTCTAAATTATTAAAATTTGGAAGTTTATTAAAATCAAATGATCCTGGACTTAGGGGTATGAATTTTGAAGTCAATAATTAATCAATTTAATACCCCTTTATTGATGATCCTGGACTTAGGGGTATGACTTTTGAAGTCAATAACTAATCAATTTAATACCCCTATCTTGATCCTGGACTTGGGGTATGACTTTTGAAGCCAATAATTAATCAATTTAATACCCCTATTTTGATTTTCAAATAAAATCCAAGTGGGGTATGACTTTTGAAGCCAATAATTAATCAATTTAATACCCCTATCTTGAAAAAAGATAAGTTAATAAATTTCTAAATTATTAAAATTTGGAAGTTTATTGAAATTAAATGATCTAGATAAGTTAATACATTTTAATTATTAAAATTTGGAAGCTTATTAAAATTAAAATGAGTCCAAATTAAGATTAATAAATTTCTAAATTATTAAAATTTGAAAGTTTATCAAAATTAAATGATCCTCGATAAGTTAATAAATTTCTAAATTATTAAAATTTGGAAGTTTATTAAAATTAAACGATCCTGGACTGGGGTATGACTTTTGAAGCCAATAATTAATCAATTTAATACCCCTATTTTGATTTTCAAATAAAATCCAAGTGGGGTATGACTTTTGAAGTCAATAACTAATCAATTTAATACCCCTATTTTGATTTTCAAATATAATCCAAATCATGAATCATGACACTTAAAACTTAACCCTCTAATTAAGACACTCACCTAGGTCTTAAGGGCTTAGTGGTGACTTAGGCCAAATCAAAAGTGATTAAATGAGGATTAGAAAAATAAACATAATTATATCAATTATCCTTGAAATNTTTTGAGTTGGCTCGAGAACACAGAGTTTCCGTCGATAGTGACAATGAGGATTTTGATTACAATGATTACTTCGAGGAAGATTTCATGGATGTCCACGTGATTGAAACCAAAGCTACCACATCTGCGTGCGAGGCTCAACCTCACCTGAAGAGAACGCCGTAGATGAGCTACGTAGGGTTATCCTCTTCAGGGATGAACAAGTTATTCTACTAGAGAAAAGAATAGAAGAAATGACTGCAGCTATGACCGCCATGGCCACCATTCAGGGGCAATCACAAGCACCAAGATTGACTTCTCCAGAGATTAACCAGCCAGAAATCATACACATCGCAGATGAAAGGAGGGAGGCTACTTTGACAGACAAAGAAGAACAACCGAAGAAGGATTCTCCGTCAAGTGCCATACCAGAAAAAGATTTCAAGCAAATGGTTCAACAAGTGAGGATGCCTTAGGCCCAAGTCCAAGGGCGGTGCATCAATTTTAAAGGGTAGACCTTATCCGGAGGAATTTGATGTCGTGCCTTTCCCCAAGGGCTATGTAACCCCAAACCTTAAGATATTTGATGGGACTGGAAATTCCAAACAACACATAGCACATTTTCGAGCCAATTATGGAAACACAAGGAATAGCGAAGCTCTACTCTGCCAGCAGTTCGTTAGTAGCTTGTTAGGGATCGCTTTTGACTGGTACGCTGATCTGCCCAACGGGTCAGCTAAAACATTTTCTGAGTTGGAAGAANGGAACTCATTAAGTTGGGTTTGATAAGTTCATTTGGACTAAGTGAATCCAATAAAAAATAGTGATACCGGAACGAGGGAATCGTAGGATCCTAACCGGTGTCTCTCTAATCAACTTTAATATTTATAAAGAACTTCAACCATAGGGCCACTTGATTTAATATTATAACTTGACACACTAGATAACACAAACTCGTCGCAGCATGAGCTTGGAGCTAGCTTGGTGTGTAGCACGGCCATCTTCAACAGCAAAACCTGTCTTCCCCACCTAAACTAATTTTCCTTCATTAAACTTAAAACGACAAAGCCATAGGACTTTGAGGTTGCTTGCTTATGCAAGGTAAATCCTCACCTTATCTTTAGGCCTTTGCATAGCCTTGCTATACAATATAAGCCCTAACTCGTCTTAGGATTCCGAGGTTGTCGTTTGTCACGACCTAAATCCTCACATCTTCCAGGCTATTTGTGTGATCATTTCACATGAATGTAAGCCCTAGCTAATAAAATTTGCAGGATGAAACACTTAAATTATTTCTCCTCAAAACTGAAGCCAAACATTAGGATAGCTTGGGAAGTCACCGAGGTTCGCCTTTGGATCCATGACATCCCCTAGTTCTTCTTTCTTTGGATTCTACAATAAAATGTTCCAAATTTGAACCAATCCCCTTGCACACCACTATGTCTGATTTCATTGAAGAGTCCTACCCTTTGAAATTCCTTGAATATAATATTTCCTGATTTTTATCGAGAGTCTTCATAAGTGACTTTGGTCATTTGGGTTGTAATTAACTATAGGGGCTTGCCCTTATAGGAAGCATGTCCGAACCCAGCTTAATATAAATCCTATTTAATCCTTTATATTAAATAGGGGAACTTGTCGGCAAATACAAAGGTTTCGCAGTCCAAACAGACGTCATACTTGCCTTAGTTTATTTGATCAAGCCTCATCCTCAATTCTTGTGTTTATCCTTCGGAATAGATACAGGATTTGAGGTACAGTGTTCTTTCGTTTTAAACTATGAAAAATGTGGGGTTAGTTTGATTTCATACCTCAACGTCCTTCCGAAGAGGGTGATGAGATTTTGATTCCGGTGACCGACAGCTTCTTACGGGCAACCCCACAACCAAACCAACCCCCAAAATAACGCTGACAGCTTCTGGCGACTCCGCTGGGGACAGTTTTCTCTCCATACAAATCAAGAAATATTATCTTCACACATCGGTAATATGTCCATGTCCCTTTTGGACCAAATTACCCTTCTTCTGTTAGTATACTTTACTCATTTCTGTCTTGGGAAAGTACAGTTAACTCCTTGGACTTCAGGACTAGTTGTTCAACCATCTTTGAACAGAGGGGTTCAGAAGGTCACTAAGGACTCTTTAAATTTTCATGTGGGGTCCAATAGGTGTGTTGGTGGATTAACTCCACCTGGGCATTTTTCTGCCGCGAATTGGGTCCCGCATTGGGTCCTAAACTTTCTCACAACTCCTTTTCACATTTTTTTTGCTTCTTTGCAAATTAAATCAAATCGTGTTATACTGCGTGCACTTCAAAATATTAATCAATTTTACACCCTTTTAAATAAAGATGTTAAAATTACCTGTAAATTAAGACCCGTCCGGTCTACAGACTAACCTCTACTTTCAGTGCTTGCACTAAGGATTACAAGGTTTTTGGTCATATAGCTAACCCTAAAACTTTCTGTTTCAAAGCATGTTGCGATGGCATACCCAACACTGACCTTTTCTTGCAACCTGCCGATGGATTGCAATGCCCGTAACGTCGCTCCCACCATCAAGTTTGGAGCCAGATTTGAGGACCTTGAGGTTATCCTTGAGAAAGCCCCGTTCATGGTAATGAATATTGCTGCCCCGGAAGTTCAAGAGCCATCTGCAGAACTCAGTTTGGCTTCCTTCAAGACTTCCCTGCCTGCAAGAAGGCTAAAGCTACTGCTGACATGACACCCGTCAAACCCGCAAGCCCCGCTGCTGCTAAGGGGAAAGAGGTAATGATTGTTGAGAATCTGATTGAGGGATTAACAGTCCCAACACCTGTGTTTGTGATTGGATCAAGTTTGAGGACTATACCACTGACCCATACTCAAAGGAGGAACCGTAACAGAAGAGTTCGGAGGGCCATCAAAGCCCAGAATCCTGAAAATACATTTGATGAAGAGAAGCCTCATCAAGTTGAAGAGGTAATACCGGAAATTTATCCACTCCTACGAGGGAGTAGATTCCATCCCCTAACAGATACTGATGGATATGAGAGTGTCTGAAAAATTGCTGCTACATTGCCATCACCTCATGAACATGGTGAGAAGGGAAAGAAATCTAGCCCCATCACCCGAGTTAGTGCAGTCTTCAGAAGGTTTGCTATTAAAGAAGGATGTTCTGTTAGTGAATTACTTAAATGAGTGGGATATGCAGTTTCCCCTCATATGAAGAATGAAATTTTGAAGGATATTTAGTCCGCTAGAAAATCTCGTAGGTCGACTATAGAGTCACCTACCCGAGTTCCCATCTGGCTCCGTTTGGGAAACCGAGTCGATACTGTTATGGTCACCACTGGCCATACCACCACCAGGACCACAGGTCGCTGGCTGATTAAGTCGAGATTGGGTCTGAGGAGCTTACCCATCATTCCTGCAATCATGGAAAGAAAGACAAGACGATTACCTGACACTGTAGTAGGTCTACACCATGCGGAGCATACCTTCTCTCGACATACCAATGTCTCTACTAAGATGCCCCATCCCGAGCATCATCATCAAAAAGGAAGAAGGTATGGGTACCTAAGGTCGCTGCACCGATACAGTCCAGTGAGCCTACAAGACAGAAAGANTTTATACGATTTGAGGATTGTGTTTGAACGGTTACGATGATATGACCTTAAAATGAATCCCTTAAAGTGCGCCTTCGGCGTCACCTCCGGAAAATTTCTAGGATTCCTTGTCCGTCATCGGGGAATCAAGATCGACCCGGATAAGATTAAAGATATCTTAGAAATGCCTCCCCCTAAAACCTTGAAGCAGTTACGTTCCTTCTAGAGGAAGTTGGCATATCTGAGATGCTTTTTTTCTAATCTCTCAGGTAGGTGTCAGCCTTTCTCGGCATTAATTAAAAAGTACGCCAAATTTATTTGGGAAGAAAAAATCCAGTAGGATTTAAGAACGTTAAATAATATTTAATGACACCTCCTGTTTTGGCAGCCCCTATCCCAGGGAAACCGTTGATACTTTATACCGCAGCTTTAGATGACTCTCTTGAAGCCCTCTTAGCCCAAGTCAATGAAGAGGGAAAAGAAAATGCGCTCTAANGTAGCTTTCATGCTTAAGGGACTCACCATCAAATCCTTTGAGAAGCTACTCAATAAAGCTAGCAGTCTGCAAAACTAAATGAAGCACATGGATCCACATGAAAGGTTAAGGTGCGAGAGTGTTCGAAAAGAAATCAGGGGTAGTTGCAACTGTTGATAAAGGAAAGCAGCCGATAAAGATATATGCAGAGGATCATTGTCAGTCTTCATCACAGTACCCTCAGAAACAAAGCATTCAATCCAACCAACGGTCGTCTCAGGAGATATCACCTCGAACAGCAGGTAAAAGAATATCCCTGTTAGAGCGGCAGAAAGTTTTTTACTCCTTCAAAGATGAAGCTGTACCTAACATATTCAAAAGCTTGATGAAGAAATTAGAATTCAAACTGCCTGATCCAAAGAAACCTGAAGAGGTGGATAAGAAGAATGAACCAAATTATTGCCCATACCACCGATTGCTCTTTAAAGACTGGCTCGAGAAGAACCTTAAGGAAGAAAATATAACAATACCAAAGTAGTATTTGAGAGAACCTGAAAAAGGTTCCATAAACATGGTTTTAGCTGAGTCAATCTCCCCAATTGATCCATATGTCGGAGCAGATGGATGGAGTACAACTTGGGATGAACTCAAAAGGGTCCTCGATCAAATGTAGGATTCATTGAAGCAAGCTTCTACAAATACCGAAGAAGGATGGAACGAAGTATGGAGGAGATCATCCAAGAAGATATTAAACAAGCTACAGTTTGCATCAAAACAAGCCTCCATTCAGAGTCTGCAGCATACCGAGCCCGAGATGAAGATTTCACCAAAAAATCCGTCATCGTTCAGGACAAAGAACAAGAAAAAGAAAAGCTTCACTACCAAGATCAATAGCACAGGGAGTAGGATAGGGGCTGCCTCTACTAGATTGGTTGTCTCGGATTTGGGGAAGAAAGTCCTCAAACCC
>JXCR01143035.1:476110-492411 GCA_002079205.1 Phalaenopsis hybrid cultivar | reverse complement strand
CCTAAGTCTACCTGGTCGTGAAGGTAGTCGACCCAACACGTCCTGAAATCCCCGGTCAACAATCCGTGATATGCGTCGTCCACGGGAACCTCGGTAGCCCTAAGGTCAAAGGAAAGAAACTCTATCCTATGACTAAAAGATGGAGCTCCAAGAGGTGGGACTTATACCTGCCAAAGTGGCAAGGATGCCTCCGGAAAGAAAAGAAAGTAGAGGTTTAGCTTCAAAGCTGGAAACACTCCAAACAAAAGGACTTACACCCGTCTGGGTTGAGGAGTCTTCTAACACCCTAGGCGTACTAGACAACCACCTATAAAGAGGTATGCTGGGCCAGTCAGGTTGGAGAAGCACGGGGACTCCTCCTCGGGGCATGCAAGTATGATGCAGTTTTCTAAAGCGGTCCTTAAGTATTGTGGAGGCCCTATTAATATAAGCAGGAAAGTAAATGTGAAAATTTTTAAATTCTGAATATTTTAATCCTAAATCTTAATTATCTTGAATATTTTATTTAGGATTTTGTAGAAAATTATAATTTTAGGGTCCTTAATGAGCCTAGATTGCATCGTGAAATCCCAGATAAGCCACAGAAAGAAATAAGGAAAACACATGCAGGTGCAGACATGCAATATGATGCAAAAAGCAAAGCAAGCCAAATNCGTGGAGGCAGTGGCCCGAAGGTGTGCCGTGGAGGCAGTGACCAAAAGGGATGGGCGTGCCGTTGAGGCAGTAGCCCGAAGAGAGGTGTACCGTAGCGGCAGTGACCAAAAGGGATGATCTTGCCGTGGAGGCAGTGGCCCGAAGAAAGGTGTACCATAACGGTAGTGACCAAAAGGAATGAGCGTGTCGTAGAGGCAGTGGCCCGAAGAAAGGTGTACCGTAGTAGCAGTGACCAAAAGTGATAGGCGAGTCGTGACGACAAAGGCCCGAAAGATGTGAACCGAGGCGGCAGTGATCCGGAGATAATGGTGATTCTCACTAGGTAGAATCACCCAAGTGCAAATGCAAGTGCAAATGCAAACACATATGGTGCGAAATGCAAGCAGGCAAGCATGTGATATAATGCAAAAGCAGACAAAAATGCAGGTGATCGGTTGACCGGGCCGTGGTGGCTGGTCGGAGCGATGTGAAATGCAATATGCACCAAGCAAAAAAAAAGGCAATATGCCACAAACCAATATGCAGATAACAAACTGGGCTCGTGCTAACTACCTCACCTGGCAGACTTAAGGTTTAGACCCTTGGATGTGCGGCACCGCCGCCTCTTGCTCTGGCAAGGAAATGTGGGGAGTTTCTCCCTGGATCTCCGAGGGGGAAACTCTCCACGGCGTCGCAAAATAGGATAGCTACAAAGCTTTCCCTATTTTGCGAACTCCTCCAGACTTTGCAAAGCGAGCCAGCTACAAAGCTTCTCTCGCTTTGCCATGTCCGACCTCCCAACTTCTTTAAGTAAAGCTGGGGAATCCAAAGCAAGGGGAGTGAGGGACTCCGACCCATCAGGACTTGTGCTAAGTCTCACAACAAAGGGGGACACTCGGCTCTACGGAGGGGTATTTGGCCACGCACAGGAAGTCCTAACCTAAAAGCTGACTCTAGGAAAACCAACGATCCATCACGCAGGCACGTCGTCGTGCCGACCCACGCCGGCGCACGCACCCCGTATGGGCGATCGAACCCACACGCCTAGACTCCACTATTCCTAAGGCTGGCTAGTAGGTAGAAACTCTCACCACCGTGATGGTTGCAGACGCGTTTCTTTGCTTGCTTCGAGCTCACCGACGTCTAATCTGTGCTCCAATGTGCCTCGTAAGACATGCACCGGACAATAAAAAGATGGGAAATTGTGAGAGCAAGAGGTATGCAAGGCACCCAAAAATAATTAATTTTGGCATATGAAAACATAACCAAAATGTACCTTTGCGAGAAGGGTTGCTCGATGTTGGAGAAAGAGGAGAACCCACGAGGATGCCGGAGGGAAGAAGTGCCGACGGAAGCCTTTTCCTCGAGGTGGAAAACCCTTGCACCTCCTCGAGCAGCGAGAACGCTCGCTGTCCGGCGACGTCGAAATGCTCCATCAAAGTATCCGGTCGCAGAAAAGGTAGGACAACGGCGTGTAGAGGCTAGCTTGCCGGCGGTGTACACCAGGAGCGAAAGAAGTGCGGAGGAGAGCCCAAAATCCAACGTTCTCCTCGCTGATTTTTTCCGGCATAAATGCGACGCCGACGGGGCAAAAAGGTGGGCGAGGAAGAGATCCGGCGAATGACGGGATCTCGGCGTCGAAGTTGGAGGAGGAGCCGGCGGACCTGCTTGCAGCCAAGAAGAGAAGAAGAAATCTGCGTGCAGGTGGCAGGGGGCTCGACCAGCTGCTGGAGGAGGCACTCCGGCGGAGGCAGCGCCGGGTTCGGCCGAGGAGGAGGAGAAGCTCTGGCGGTTCGGCCGGCCAAGAGTAGAGGAGAAGGGGCGGCTCGGCGCTGGAGGAGGTCGGCCGGAGCTGTAGTTGGAGCGCAAGTCGCCGGCGGCAGCGGCTTCGCCGGCAAGGAGGAAGGCCGGCCCGGCGAGAGGGAGCTCGGGCTAGGGCTTTTTCGCGAAGGGGAAGGGTGGCGGCTGCTGTTCGCGTGAGGATAAGGGAGAGAGGGCCATGCGATAGTTTTTATAGGATAATATAATATAATAATTATAATATTATATAATAATATTAATAATATTATTATTATAGTTATTCTTATAGCATTTTTAGCTCGCACATGTCCTCGCAACGAAGTGTATGTCCTTCCTAGCTAAAATCGACGTTCCGGACGCGTTGGTGCAGTTCGTTTTGTCATCCGGGGTCATTTGAGGCCGCTCGGACCACTTTTCCAGCGAAAGGGATAAAAACAATAATTCGCGTATTTAAGGCTCGCTCTCAAAATCATAGCCAACTGAATGTCATTTCCAAGTAAAATTGACGTTCCGGACGTGATCGCGCAGTTCGTTTTGTCGTCCGAGGTCATATGGACAACCTCGCTAACAATCGGGCCAATTCGAACCAAAATTGAGCGCGACGCGTCACATAATATTTTTCACCCCGATCGGAGTCGTTTGAGGTGTCAAATGCCGACCGACCTTCACATAAGTGAAAGCCAAAGCCTAGCAAAATGACTCTGGCTACGTGCCCCTCAACACGTGCCAAAAAGGTCTCGGGTGGGTGTCTGAACTATCGGACGTCACAGACGAGCCGTAAGTTATCCCGAGTCATGCAGGTGGACACCCTACATTCGTGACATCAAAATTTGATGCCAACAAAGGACCCCCAACAAGTGTGTTGCGCAGTCAAGTCATAGTACGCTTGTTGGAAGATGCTCAATTTTTTATCAAGCCTAGGTTAGTACTAAAGCTACGCAGCCTAAGCGATCAAAAAGAGCCAAGTACCCTAGGAAGGAAAAGCCGCGAGAGCCATATCCGCTTCTAGGGAGATGGGGAGGAATGCACAAGGGACTTATATCCTTCCCGACAATGGGTTCAGAGGCCGTAGAGGCATGACCCAGAAAAGCGGTTCAGAGGCCGTGAGGCATGACCACGCCCGGTAGGTTCAGGGGTAGTAGAGACATGACCTACGAATGAGTTCAGGGGCCGTAGAGGCATGACTCAACATTGTGGTTCAAAGGCTGTAGAGGCGTAACCACAAGGAAAAACAGGTTCAGAGGCCGTAGAGACATGACCTAGGGGTGAGTTCAGAGGTCAAAAAGATGTGACTCAACTCGGTGGTTCAGGGGCCGAATGGGCATGACCACACAGCACTGAGGGGTTAGACCCTCGAATGCCTGCGCTTCATCAATGAGGACTGTCGGGCTACACGTCGCTCATGTATATAAGGCAGGTTGGCTATGAAGCCGCCGATCACCTTAATGAGGAATTCCATGGGGACTTACATCGCTCACTAAGCAGTAACAGGTTGACTAGATCGAGAAGGAATGCTGTAAAGTTCACATCTGAGGACTAGTCCGCGTTGATCAGTTAGGAAGGAGAGTTAAGGGACTCCGATCCCTCCTGCAAACTGATCGAGGTGCGTACCTCAACACCCGCGCTCCATCAATGAGGATTGTCGTATGTATTCTAAGTCTCTCAAGAGAGGAAGGAAGGTTGGCTAGGAAGCCGCCTGTCACTTTAACAAGGAATGAAATGGGGCCTCACATCGCTCACTAAGCGGTAACAGGTTGACTAGATCGAAAGGAGAATGCCCACGGACTTCGGCTCTCCTATGAGTACTAGTCCGCATTGATCAGTTAGGAAAGAGAGTCATGAAACTCTGATCCCTCCTGCAAACTGATCGAGGTGTGTGCCTCAACACCCGCACTACATCTGTGATGAATACTAAGAGTTTTACCTCATCACCTGAGAGGTAGCAAAGGTTGGCTAGGAAGCCGAGCAACAAAGCTAAATTGTTGAATGACGAGATGTTCTCATAAAAGGACCGACTAAAATTTCGTGTGGTCCGAGAAGCACTAAAGTTGGATGGCTGAGAAGCCAAAACTGGAGACATCGTCCATGAGGAATGCACTTGAGACTTATATCCGCTCTGGACAAAGGGTTCAGAGGCCATAGAAGCGTGATCCTGAAACAACCAAGATGTTAGAACCTTGAATGCCTACACTATGTTCGTGAGGACTGTCGTCGGGCCTTACATCACTCTTTGAACAAGTAGGCAAGTTGGCTAAGAAGCCCAGCATTAAAGCTGAAATGTCGAATGACGAGATGTTTTCATAAAAGGACCAACTAGAGCGTCTTGTGGTCCGAGAAACATCAGAGCAGGTGGCTAAAAAGCTGAAAAATGTCAAAAGACATGATGTCCTCATGATAGAGCAGACTCTAAGGTCGTAGGGCCCGAGGCACATTGAAGTATATGGCTATGTAGCCAAAAGAGTCGTCATGAGACAAAACACCCTCATAAAAGAATCGACTAGAACGTCATAAGGTTCGAGAGGTGTTGAATGCTAGCTGAGCAAAGCAGTCTAGCAATCTGAGACGGGTCGGTAAGGTTGAACAAAGCGGTTCTCACAGTACACAACGTTCTGGTATCGTCAGATATTAAAATATCACAATAGGACATGGATCGATTGACCAGTTGAAGTAGTCTAAACCAATGCAACATGTCTCTTAACGAGGTGATGAAAATCAACATAGTCAAAATCGGTGTCGAAGGGGGTCGAACGAACAAAGCAATCCAACCTCATAAAACCTTACGAACCTAAGTGGGGTAACTCTTACTGGAGAGTTCTGCAGGCGAGAGAAAACCCGGCTTAAGCATGGACTAATCAGACTAGCATGGAGCTTGGATTAGTACAGCAAGCAATCTGACATGGTGAAAAGAATCAACCAAGTCAACTATCAAATAGGACAGGAGGTAGGTATCCTGCCTATGCATGTAAAATGGTACAGGAGATATGTATCCTGACCCTGCATCAAGCGAGCAAGTATATGGTTGAAAAGCCTGAAGTAACATGCTCAGAGTGTAGTCAAACATCTAAGTGTTGCAACGAAACATGGATCGGTAGTAAAGCCGATACAACATGTTGCTCAATGGTGGACAAAACCAACCAAAATGATCGAGAAAAAGACTTGGTTACATAACCAGGATGGTCTAACCATAAGAGTGCCTCTACGACCACGAGTGAAGCAACTTTCACTGGGGATCCATTGATCGGTCATTACACTGATACGACATGGCACTCGACGTGGTGGAAAAAACCAACCAAGGTAGTCGAGAAAACAATGGGGTCACATGGCCTAGAAAGGTCTAACCACCAGGGTGCCTCGTGAGCACTAGCGATATAACTCTCGTTGAGGAGTTCTGCGGGCGTGAAAATACCCGACTTAAGCATGGACTAATCAAGCTAGCATGGAGCTCAGATTGGCACGACATGCACCTAAGCATGGTGAGTAAGATCAACCATGTCGAAGAAATCGCTAAAGAGGCGATCTTAAAATGTACCCACAGAAGACTTATGTTGGGGATACCTTAAAGGTTCTGCCAATGCTTGGTGGGGACTTAAACATCTCATTCTGACGTGGTGAACAAACTCAAACCAATCAGAAGAGGCATCAAAAAGGTGTCGGATGCATAGAGCGATCCAACCTCACAACACATATGCATGATCTCAAGCAAAGTAACCCTCAGTGGGGATTTTAGGTGGTCCCTCTCTAGGAATTGCTTATGACCCTTGTTGGGGATTCCTTTCTGCGGTAATAAAGATACCCGCCTTATGCACGAACTAATTGAGGCTACATAGTGCTCAAATTAGTGCAACATACACATCTAGATGGTGAGCAAAGTCAACCAAATCGGTCAAAATACCGTAGAGGTATCGAGGAGGGTCGGATGTGTAAATGTCTAACCCTGGGGTGTTTTTAATAAGCCACGCCTAAGCGTAGTCCCCGTTGGTAATTTCCTCCAAAACAAGCAAAGTAGTCTTTGTTGAGGAAAACATGACAATCCGATCGGGCATTGAGGATCCCGATTAGGCAGGGATCAGCTATGTAAGTGAGCGTTCTAACTGATACAACATGCCTGCTGGCAAAGCAGCAAATTACTCAAGTTAGGTGGACTGAGTGGTCCAACCCACACGGGATATCCTGACCAGGAGTCTATTAAGAGAGACTCTCACTGGGGACTCCTTGAAAAGTGACAGGGTAATTCCTGTCAGAAGGGCAGCACAAAGTAATCGGACCCAGTGATTGGATGAACACAATAGTTCATCTCGTGTCCCCCAATGGGGATTCCTCAAAGACTAGCCGAGTAGCTCTTATATGAGGGAAACAAAAGAAGCCTAACTTGTATAAGGGGCTTTGTTAACACAGCTGATGATGTGACCCAGCTGGGGGTTTTTCATGCGGGTTTGAAAGTACTCCGCTTAGGCACGGATCGACTAGGTAAGCTGAGTGTTATAGCCAATACGACATGCCTCTTCTCGACAAAGCTATATGAATTGCTTACACTATGAGGATGTAGAAATGGGGGTTAGACTATGACGATGGTCTACCTCTAGCTTTTAAGCTAAACCACTTCCATAGAAGGATCCCAACCACATTCATTCAAAGCAAGGGGACAAACACGTACTCCACATTCATAAGGATGAACGGGATGTGTATATCAACCTATTCATGACGAGCGGGAGTAGTAGTCTTCGGACCCTGCATAGAGCGGATCGACGAAAGACAAGGTAAGAGAAAGGCAAGGCTTCTCTTATAAAGATTGGTGGTCGCACCAGGTATAAGACGCCCGTCGGACTTCCACTTTGCCCGAAATGCGAGCCAACAATCAAATTAAAAGAAAAACAAGATTTCTCCTACATAAAGCTGTAGTGACCCTATGAGTGATATTTTGACATATGCAAAGTGATCATCATAAGAAGTTCACATAATGAAGAGATAACTAAAAATGCACATTTTTTTTTGGCTCCAAAAATTGGATTACAAAGTGCATGTGCTTTAAAAATCGAATTTCCTCATAAAGTACAAAGAGTACATGAAAAAGAGGATATGGAAAATATCTCTTCAAGTATTGCCCATTGATAGGGGTTGGATAAGATCCATTTGCAACAATCATCCCGAGGGATAGCTCAACTTTCAGATGAAAGGCTACTGGACCCTTGGGGGTCAACGCATACAGCGTAAAGTTAGTGGGTGAAGAGTCCACAAGAAGACAAGCCTTTCTTCCAAAGGAAGGGCCGACGGACCCAGAGGGTCAACGCATAAAGCGTGAAAACACGTGGGTGAAGAGTCCACGTACAAAGAGGCAAATCAACTTCCGAGGAAGGACCGCCAGACCCAGAGGGTCGACGCACAAAGAGTGAAAACACGTGGGTGAAGAGTTCACGTATAAAGAGGCAAGTCAACTTTCGAGGAGGACTGCCAGACCCTGAGGGTCGACGCATAAAGCGTGAAACAAAGCTTCTAGGAGCCTTTCATGCCTTTCATAATTTTTTTATTGGCAATCAAATTTTTTTTATAGAGCATATCAAAATCTCCTTTTTTTTATCCAGGGCTAAGCCGTTATCGGGAATGATTTGGCGTGACATACCAAATTGATCTGGTATGAAGAGCTCTCATGTAGGCATCCTAGAATGACCAGATATACCATGCAAAATATGAGATTTTACAAAATCCAGGTCCAGGTGAGATTTTCCTTAAGTACTTTTCCCTAGCCCCTGTTCTTTAATTCTTTTCACCCTTAGCCTAAGTAGGCCTCGTCATTCGTATCCGGGTGTTAATGAAATGTTTTCATTTTGGAGATGTCTTTAAATCCATTATTGATTTATCAGTCATCCCAATGTAACTTAAACAATTCTCTGAACATAATATCTTAAGGATCTTATCAGGAGAATTTTGAGATCAGAAAGTTCTTTATATTAAAGTTTCTGATTTTTCCACTCACCTCAAGCTTCTTCTCAAGAGTGTTGAATGATTTTTTATTTTATTTTATTATTTTTTTTTAAGCCTTTCACTTTTTTTTTGTTTTCCTGAGAATGGCTATTTTTGGTGAGCTTCTTTTTGTTATAAAGCATTTTCTTCTGACTCAAAAATATCTCAAATAAAGATTCTTAGGATTTTATGATTCATTACTTGTCAAGCTACCATCAGTCTAGCTGAATGGAAAAGTAAGAGAACTAAATAATCTCTGAAACTACTCATATCTCAATGACACCCATCAAGTCATTCTGAAGTATTCTCAGGACTTACATGAAAGTTCATTAAAGGAAAGGATTTGTTCATCATGACTTAGTTGAAATCCCCCCCAAACCATGAGTATTTGCAAATCCTAAGAAGGTGCATACATGGTCTGGTTCATGCTTAGCCTTAGGATCTATCCTAGATTCAACCTCAAGAATCATTAAAGGCAAACCCAAGACAAGATCAACTAAGGGGTGAGATTCCTTTTGAAACCATCTCAACGACCTCCAAAAATTGGAGTCGAAGCATCAAAAGATGTACAGATATCTTGGTTAGATAAGTAGGGTCTAACTAGTAACGTTGGATATCGAAGTATCACAACGAGTCATGGACTGATTTATAGAGACAAAACATTCTAATCAGTTCAACATGACTATCAACAAGGTGATAAAAATCAACCCATTCAAACAAAGCATATCAATAAGGTTGGATATGGGAGAGGTGGATCAATCTCAAAATGATGCTCTTTCACCAAAACGAGACTAAAAAGTCAATAAGGTTCTGGATAGGTGAGACACCAAATCCTAGTCAGGTTCAAAGTAGCTGACTAAATCAGATGTTTAGACATGTAGAATGGTCTAAGAAACAAAATGCACTCATCAAGAGTTTAGCCAAAAGGCAAACATAGCTCAAATCGAATGAGGCACTCTCAAATAGCCTGGGGGTGTGTATTCCAGCTAAACATGGATCGATCAAGACTAGCAAGATGGTATAATCGATACAACATGTCATCAACAAAGAGGTTTTGGGGGTGTGCCCCAAATTGGAGTATAAAACATCCATAATAGCCTTGCTTAATAGGCGAAAGAGGTAGAATAAGCACTCTTCAGAGCAAAGGCAAGTAAATCCCTCACCGCCAAATGTAGAAAGTTGTTCTACACGCAGCGTCGGGATACCAAAAGATGTGGTGGCAAGAATTTGCCTAACCCACATGGTATTCGCCGAAGTAGGGCGATTAACTCCTATCCTCAAAAAGGAGAGAATCAACAGGGGTGCGCCCTGGACCTCTCTTTGTCAACATAGGACAGATTCATCTTTATTGACGAAGAGGAAGCCACGACATTTTCCTTATGATTGTGGAAAGAGTGGGCACATCAGGTGCGGGCAAAGCCACTATAATAAGATCATCTACGATACATGTGGCACAACATCTGGTACAGTAGCACTAAGTACCACACCAAGTGTCCCATGCAACACCTTGGAGGGTCTCGTAGCATGTACAACAGAAAGCAAATATCCCGTCCTCATAATGGACCGACAGGTGGACCTCAGTCTCCTACTACAAGGGCCTATAGGATAAGAAGAATCAAGAAGTTTATTCGGACATCTGAAGGATCTGAACAAGGAACTTCTTTCAAGGAAGAGGACCCAGACCTTGTAGAGGGGAATGTGGAATCCCAACAGGTATAGAAACCTGTAGCTAAGTCAGCTGCTATAGTTGCAACAGTCTGTTCCTATTCCTCTAGATGCCCTTTTCGAATGTAGGGACAGGCAAAACCTCAGAGAAACTTAGAACGATGGGGGGTTGGGACGAAAGTCAACCAGCGAAAACATTTCCTCTTAAAGAGAAAGCTACACCTATGATCTTCTAAATCAGAGAACTCGTAGTAGCGGCAACAACAAGTACTGCAGGGTAAGAATGACCTGCATCCTGAGGAGGAAAGAACCTCCTAGCAATCCTAGCTGGAGTATAGCCCACACAGCAGGAAAAAGGAGAGAAACAATTCTCAGTTAATGGGACCTCAGTGCTAACCCATGTTGGAACTGAAACGTGTCATGGCGGGGACCCGGTCCACACCATCAAAGGACACAAAGCTGATTCTCAACTGACGAGATTTAACATCATCCCGAGTTGAAACCAAAACAAGTCGTAGCGGGGACCCGGTCCACATCGCCAAAAGATAGTACCGTAACAATTAACTCTAGCACTCTTAAATAATGCAACATCCGCAAGGATGGAAATCCTTAAAACACGGAAGGACTACAAAAGAGGCTAGGAAAACTCAAAAGAGTGTTGCAGCGCATCGCCATCTGGTACTATCCTCTTCCTCGAGGGAAAAGGTAGTACTGATACGAGCTACCACAACGAAAGAAGTGTCACATGCACAACTCCTCATTTTCAAAGGAGGACACTTAGTAAGCATCCGACGGGGACGTGGTCCACACAACCGGGAAAGTAGCACAACAACTCAATTCAGAGGTCAAAGATGCCCCCTGAACTGGAATCAGAACATGTATATAGAATTGATGCAGGACAAGCTGCTAAATTCACAGCAATCTATTCCTGGTCCTCCTGGCCTTCCTGCCTAGTCGGGGGACAGGTGGATCCTCAGGGGAACCGGAACGAAAGAGTCGGGACAAAAGTCACACCGGTGACAGTAGTGGTAGACCTACTGCTAACAGAAGACTCACCTACTTATGGCAGGGACATCCATGAGAAAGCCGAGGAACAGGTCAGAAGAAGACCGTCAGGTGCTACGGCGCGTCGCTATCAAGCATTAACCCCCTTTTTGCAAAAGAAGCGGGCGCGATGCGAGCCACTACAACAAAAACAACTCAATATGCACGACTCCCTATTTAAGGGGGGCACAAAGCAAAAGCCTCAAAAGGCGTAGGAACAGCTCAATATGCACATCTCCCCTTTTAAGGGGAAGGGCACAGAACAAATGCCTCAGAAGGCGTAGGATCACGTAAGGTAATCTCACAAAACTGCTCGAAGGAACTGAAATGTATGACATCTTCAGAAGCACAGAAAACGCTCTGGGAGAAGGGAAAGGGTTCCCCCGGCGGTAGTGATTGTATTCATCTTCCTGCTCTTCTGCGTCGCGGGTCAAGAATGGACAACAATCAGAAATAAGGAGAGGTCATGAAACCAATCATAAGGTACAACGACATCGATGCTTGCAATAATGCAGCAACCGAACTGTCGAGGGAGAGAGAAGGGATATAATGCATCGAGTTGCTAACCCTAGCAACTGACACATGGACTGAAAACCAAGGTCTCACAAAAAGGCTCAATTGTGACTCAAAGGAAGAAAACCAGGCCACGATAATATGAGTGAAACTCATAGTATGGAGAGAGGCTATAACCCCAGAAGCGAAACTCCAAGTATGGAGAGAGAGACTCATCCCCAGCGGAGTCGCCAATTTGTTTTCGTTCGTTTTTCTCTCTTTTATTTTAGAAGGAGTCGCCAGCTTGTCGATCGTCGTATACTTCCCCCATTCGAATAAATCTCCCTTCCGAACCAGATATGATTCAAAGAGGAGAGGAAATGAATAAGAAGGGACATACGACAAATAAGAGAAAACACAAAACGTTGAGAGCCTACGTGCGGTAAACCTCGCAAGGATAGATTAAGAGTGTCCGTCCAAACAAGATCGGGCAAAAGCACCTTAAACCGATATCCGCAAAAGAATACCTACGTAGACTACCCATAACCAGAGATTCAGGTGTAGGTGCCTGTTCTGGGGTCAAGAGCACTCCCAAGGGGACGTATCCCACTTGTTTAATTACATCTTGGGAGGGTACCCAAGAATACTCTCGATAAAAGGAGTTTCTCTTGGATTATCGTGAACATGGGGCAATAGGTATTCAAAGGAAGGTTATTCCATGTGGGAACAGTCCCAATACTTCAAAGCTCGCGCAAAGTCATTGGGCAGAGAGTGAGTCTCTCACATCCCGAATGGGTAGCGGCTCATCAACACACGGGGCCCACGAAATAACCTAAATCATCTTGACGGGGATATCCCAACACGTCAAAGCACGTCCAGACCATAAGGGCAGAGGACAAATCGTTGTATCCCAAATGGGCGGCAGCTCATCAGCATTGAGCAGTCAACATGATATCAACGAAGTCAAGGAGCGACAGGGCTCAAAGGGGCTCAACAAAAATGAATGTAGAGTGATCCTACAAGGTAGAGGTAACTGGGTCAGGGTACCACGGACCCGTCATCCACAGCTAACAGGACCCTAAGTCTACCTGGTCGTGAAGGTAGTCGACCCAACACGTCCTGAGATCCCCGGTCAACAATCCGTGAATTGCGTCATCCACGGGAACCTCGGTAGCCCTAAGGTCAAAGGAAAGAAACTCTATCCTATGACTAAAAGATGGAGCTCCAAGAGGTGGGACTTATACCTGCCAAAGTGGCAAGGATGCCTCAGGAAAGAAAAGAAAGTAGAGGTTCAGCTACAAAGCTGGAAACACTCCAAACAAAAGGACTTACACCCCGTCTGGGTTGGGGAGCCTTCTAACATCCTAAGCGCACTAGACAACCACCTATAAAGAGGTATGCTGGGCCATTCAGGTTGGAGAAGCACGGAGACTCCTCCTCGGGGCATGCAAGATGGATGCAGTTATCTAGAGCGGTCCTTAAGTATTGTGGAGGCCCTATTAATATAAGCTGGAAAGTAAATGAGAAAATTTTTAAATCCTGAATATTTTAATCCGAAATTTTAATTATCTTGAATATTTTATTTAGGATTTTGTAGAAAATTATAATTTTAGGGTCCTTAATGAGCCTAGATTGCATTGTGAAATCTCAGATAAGCCACAGAAAGAAATAAGGAAAACACATGCAGGTGCAGACATGCAATATGATGCAAAAAGCAAAGCAAGCCAAATTAAAACAATAAAACAGGCCAGTGTCGCTGGGTCGGCAACATATCCCAGAAAAGGAAAGGGCGGCCGGACTCCGCATATACATGCCCGTCCCAAATTCTATACATGNAGAACAACTCCAGCAGACAAAGGAAAACAGATAATGACTTGAGAAGAGATACCCCCACCTCCGCCAGTGGAATAACCGCAAAACCAAGACAAAATCAGAGGATCATACAGAGTAGATTACAATGTGCTAGCTCATTATAGGAAGTTGCCTGCCCGATTAAGCATCTACGACGCTCTGATCCTGTCAAAGGAGATGAGAGAATCTCTGGTTACAGCTTTGCTAGATCCAAAAATTTGCTTAGCTCAGTTGGCTAGCACATCCTCAGATGAAGTTTGCTCATTGAGAGAACAGTCAGGGGTAACCTTTACAGATGAAGACTTGCTCCTCGGTACCGCCGACCACAACCGTCCGCTCTACATCTCCGTCAATATTGGCAGATTTGTGTTATCCAAGGTTTTAGTGGATCCCGGAGCATCTCTTAACTTGATGAGTCTACGGACATTAGCATATTTGGACTTCGACGTTCAAGAGCTCATCCCCAATAAAATGATGTTAAAAGGATTCAACGAAAAGGGAGAAAGAGCCCTTGGATCAATTTCATTACTTATGAAAGTTGGAGAACTTGTAACAACCATTAAACTTCATATCATCGACGCCGAGACCTCTTTTAACGCTTTGTTGGGTTGGCCGTGGATTCATGAGCATAACATGGTTCCATCATCCCTACACCAATGCATTAAATACCGGAAAGATGGTCAAGAAAATTGCATCAAAGGAGACCTACAACAGTTTTCAGTGCATGAAGTTGGTATCCATGAAAATGCTGCCTACTACGCGCCTCCAAAGAAGACTGTCTTCTCGTGTGAAATTTTGGCAAACAAAGATAAAGATTCAGAGGGATCTTAAAAAGAAGGCCATACAACTCCGCTTCAACAACCTTCTACCACTCCCTTACAACGAGTTGGTGGAGTTTCTTCTAGTTCACGCACCCGAGGTCGAGGCCAGGGACGCGGACGAGGAAAGATAAATTTAATTGTTGAACAGACTAGGACAACTATCAACATTGGTGATGAAGATTGTTCTGAAGATGAGGTAATGATGACAAAACAGAAGAAGCCTCAGTACGGGATATCCCTAGAAGATACAGAGAGGGATGAATATGAAACAATGTATGATCGGATAAACCACTATGTGGATACTATGATCCTCACACCGATTCTCCGTCAAAAGGTCAAGAGTTTGGAGGTCAAGGAAGTCTGTAGTATTGGTTCAAGCTATGACCCTCACTCTGATTCTCCCTCAAAAGGTCGAGAGTTTAGAGGTCAGGGAAGTCCATAGTGTTAGTTCAAAGCTGATCAAATTTTACAGTGCTTCTACCTCTACTGAGCTTGAAAAATATGTAAATTTGGATGTTGATTCTAATGAATTAATGGAAATGCCTACCTCTACTGAGCTTAAAAAACATGTAAATTTGGATGTTGATTCTAATGAATTAATGGAACTGAGCTTGAAAAACATGTAAATTGGGATGGTGATTCTAATGAATTAATGGAATTGCCTTTTGGTTAGTTCTCGCCTTGTGTTCAAAAGTTAATTCAACAGGTCTAATGAATTAATGGAATTGCCTTTTGGTTACTTCTCGCATTGTGTTCAAAAGTTAATTCAACCTGGACAATGAATTAATGGAATTACCTTTTGGTTACTTCTTGCCTTGTGTTCAAAAGTTAATTCAACAAGGATGAATTAATGGAATTGCCTTTTGGTTACTTCTCGCCTTGTGTTTAAAAGTTAATTCAACAGCGTGAATTAATGGAATTGCCTTTTGGTTACTTCTCGCCTTGTGTTCAAAAGTTAATTCAACAGGTTTAATGGAATTCCTTTTGGTTACTTCTCGCCTTGTGTTCAAAAGTTAATTCAACAGGGACACTTACCGAAATGAATGCCACTTCTTGCCTTGCGTTCAAAAGTTAATTCAATAGGGACATTTACCAAAACAAATGCCAAAAGATAAATTTCAACTCTTTAAAAAATTGTGGAATGCTAAAAGGCGAACTCCCAATTCAAAGCAAGGTCTCGGATTTGGTACAATGGGACCAGTCAATGATTCTGAATTTTGTATGGTTGTTACTAGTAAGTTAGAAGAGGATTGTCTCGATATAGAGGATGACTCTTCTGATCAAAAATTTTGCATGGTTGTTACTAGTGAGTCAGAAGAGGATTGTCTCGATATAGAGAATGACTCTGCTGATCAACCAATAGAAGATGCTCCGCCAGAGGTCTACTGATCAACCAATAGAAGATGCTCCCCCAAAATTTGAGGAAGAAATTAAATCCACTGTCGATGAATTGAAAGAGATTAACCTCGGGACTGAAGAACGACCCCGGCCTACATTTATAAGTTCTCTACTTGATGACAAAGAGTCCGCAGAACTGGTTAAACTACTAGCGAAATTCAAAGATTGCTTTGCGTGGAGCTACGACAAAATGTCAGGACTATCAGCAGAGGTTACAGTCCATAAACTTGGGGTGGACATAAATATAACCCCAGTAAAACAAGCTCCCAGGAGAATGCGCCTCGAAATAGAACAACAAGTCATCGCCGAGGTAAGGAAATTGATAGACGCCAACTTCGTTAAAGAAGAGTAGTACCTCAAGTGGTTAGCCAATGTTGTACCTGTTAAAAAGAAAAATGAACAGATCCGCGTTTGTGTCGACTTCAGAGATTTTAACAAGGCATGTCCAAAAGACGAGTTTCCACTACCTATACCAGAAATGATGGTGGATATCGCCTCAACACATGAGATTTTCTCCTTCATGGACGGATTGTCGGGGTATAACCAAATCAAGATGGCTTTCGAAGATGCAGCGCTTACAGCTTTCAAAACACCGATTGGAATCTTCTGCTACACAGTGATGTCGTTCGGCCTAAAGAA
>JXCR01143035.1:442919-464877 GCA_002079205.1 Phalaenopsis hybrid cultivar | reverse complement strand
TAAATTTTTCAAAAATACAATTTTTCTTACTAAAGATTGTTACTTATATTAAACATTTTCTACACTAAAAACTTTTAACTTAAAGTTTTTCTTCATTATGAAAAATTTCAACTAAATTTTCTTACTCATTTCTAAAATCAAATTTTACTTCCCTAATATAACTTCATATACATGATCATTTTTCTTTTGAAATCAAATTCACTTGTAGCACAATTGATAACAAATAAAATTTAAGTATCTTAAAAATGATTTTCATCCCCCAAACTTAAATTTTTAACAGATTAAACAGTTTAGCAGTAGATATACATAAGCAAGAATGAAAATTGAAAGAACATGCTTACAGAAACTTTTATAACATAAGTATACAAGTATAAAACTATAAACAGGAGTAAAATTATTTTTTTTCTTTGATTAATTTTCTATCATTTTCATTTCAATTTAATATGAAGAGATTTAGTAGACTTCTAAGTAGTGGGTACAAACATAAAAGCAAGCTAACACACTAACTTTGACTTCACAGTCTCAACATAAAAACAAACACACTAACAAGATAAAGGAAAAATACAGGGTAGCAGTTTCTAAATTTCAAATTTAAGATCTACCCTAGCAAGATTTTCAACTTTACAAAAACATAGAATTAAGTTAAGTTCTAAACTAACTAAATCACAGTACTAAACACATAGCAATAGATACTAACCTAGCATTTTAAAACAAAACTACTAACAAAACACAAAATGATAATACAATTAAACAAAATAATAGTCTCATACATCAAAAAATCTAAACTAACACTCAAACATACATGTTTCAGTTCCACAACATAAAAACACATCACAACACATGTCTTAAATCAAAATAAACACATAAATATAATTGTAGCAAGCCAAGACTACATAGTCCATAACGTAATACAAACATAAAAATAAATCTCATAATCTTACTCCTCATTCTCAGAATCACTGCTATCCCAAACATATGCAGACTCATAATCAAGGTATTGTGGATATGGAGGAAATTGCACTCCTAGGTTACCCTTGATGAGGTTTTCCAAAGATGAGTGAAACTTCTCTTCATAATCACTTTTTCTCCTTTTATACCAATCAATATGCTCTGCCAAACGCTCTAAGTTCTGAACTTTATCAGTGGTATAATTTATATTGTCCATCATCCTCTGTAACAATTGATCTTGGGTCTTAGTAGACTCACCTCTAGAAGTAGAAGCACGTGAGGTAGATGGTTTAGATGTAGAAGCAGCAGAGGTAGATGTAGCAGACATTTCTATTCCATAACTCCTAGAAAATCCTCCTCTCCAACCAAAAATAGAATGTTCAGAATAAGTCTTCACATTCACCTTTGTAATAGGCTTCAAAGGCAACAGTACTTCCTCCCAGCTACCATATTTTACTCCAGCCTACTCACATAAAGAAAAGATCAAGGAAGCAAATCACAGAACTGCAGTAGTAACAGTAGTAGCAGAACTAATGATAGTCTAACATATCAAAGCTCCAATGTTGATGAGCTTTCCTTTCTAGATATAATAATTTAATGTTGCTCTCTCTGGTAACTTTGTTTGAGATGATTTGTTGGTAGCATATGAGCAGAAATAAAATAGTGTCATGCTTTTGAAGGTGCACTTAACTTTGATGTAGGAAAATTGACTCTCCTTTAATTAGTAATCTTCCAGAGTCTTCTTCCATCAGTCAAATAAAAGATAATCTCATCTAGCTCTAACTCAGTCAGATTATAATTTGCATAAAAATATAAAGTATCTGGTGGCAAATGGTACAACAAATTGATTACCTCCAATGAAAAAGGTACCAACTTTCTTCAGACCATAACCATATCATCTTCAGCTTCAGGGAGGTTTGCATAGAGCTCCCTAACAACAGAAATAATTGAAATAGCAAAAAAATAACAGAATTGTTCCCACTGTCGGTGAATGATCAGATCTTCCACAGATCCACCTGGACTCTTAAAACAACTCTCATGAATAAGCTTACGTGATTGCAACGCATCAAAGTACCTATCTTGAGCCTTTCTTTTACTCCTCTTCATTCAGGGTGACATTCTATAAATTTATAAAATTTCAAAAATAACTTCAAAAATCAAGTCTAAATTACTAAACTAAACTTTCAAAAGCTTAAACTACACTTCCTATGTAATTTCCAAAGATTTTTCCTCAATTTTCACCATGAATAGTGAATTTTTGAATTCTTCCAAATGTACACAAAATACATGGTGAAAATCCAAAATTATTGCATAGAAGTAAAGCTCTTACCTTAAGAAATCTGTATCTAGGAATTTTTTCTTTAGATTCCACCAAGAAATCTCCACATAGTAGTGTGCCCTAGCTCTCCAAAAAATTGTGATTTTGAGAGGTTGAAGGTGACGGGAGGGTGAAAAATGGTGATTTTCAGGTTAATTTTTTCACTTTAACCCTTCACAAACAGGTTTTCGTGAACTTACGCTTAAGAGCAGATAAGTGGTGCTTAGGCGCCTGCCTCTTAGGTTACATCACGCAGGCACCATTGCACGATTTTTGAGATTTTTAAATTTAAGTAAAATGCACTATTTGCCTAAGTACACCACTGTTAAATGGTCTCATAACACTTACATGACTATTTTCATCTCCTACAACTCTCTTTTTTCTCAAAATTCTCCATCTAACTCAATTCATTTTGAGGCTAAAAAAACACAAATTTTCACACAAACAAAAACATATATTAATTCACAAACTATTACAAATGCATGTAACACAAAATTCTCACTCCAAATAGTCTTGGATGAGAAAATTTTCTAAATACAAGCACCTAACAAACATACACAATTAACACATAAAAGTCATAAACACTAAAAAAAACTTAAGAACTATCACACATGAGAATAATGATTTCAATCACACAAACTTTAAAATTGAAATTAATTTCATTCTTCATTTGATGGGACAAACTCCGGTCTTTCATTAGTCTCTCCTGGGGCAGTCAGAATATAAGGTTGATAAAACGGACGATGGTGACGAGCTTTGATACTAACTTCTTCAATCCATTTTTGCTTAAGAAACATATCCTTATCTGCTTCCTCTATATAACTAGTTTGACTAAATTGCATTTTCAATTTCCATCCAATATAATAAACATGGGCATGAATCTCAATTACCTTGGTCTCAAGTATTGTTATAGTAGTTTCAATTTTGTTGATCTTTTATGATATCCCGTCAATACTAACGGCTAAGAAACTGTTATACATCTCTTGTGCACTTTGACTAATGAATCTCTTCCTCAGGGTCTCTTACTTCTTCTTCAAATCCATCTCCCATGAAGAAATTTTCTCTAAATCTCTCTTACTTTTAGACTTTTAGGGCTAAAAATGATCTGGGGTGACATTCCTTCATAAAAACCTCCTATTTATAGGTTTAAATCCCTCAAATAACTTCTAGACACGTCTAGGAACTGCCTTGGCACATTTTTACAAACTAATTGGTGGTTAAACCTTCTAGAATCTTAATTTCACACATGGTTTTTAACTGTCATGCTTAAGTTCCAAATCTAGGCGCTTAAGCGTCAATGCACATTTTTGCACCAGTCAACTTAACATTCAAATTCACATTCTAACATGTCTAGGTTACTAAATAAAGTCTTAAAATAAATACTAGCACATAACAACTCAAAAATACTACCTCAATTTTTCTTAATCACACACAAATGACAATCAAAGCGAAACACACTGATAACTATAGGTTGCCTCCCACAAAGCGCTTAGTTTTATTTCGTCAGCCTGACGTAACCAATGCTTATTCAGGTTGAACCAACACTATTTCTTCATTAAATTTATGTTGATCCCCTATAAAATAAGGTTTCATTCAATGACCATTCAATTTAAACACTTTATCAGTCTTAGGATTTTTAATATCCACAGCTCCATATGGATAAACTTTCATCACAACAAATGGGCCCATCCACCTGGACTTAAGTTTGCCTGTGAATAATCTTAACCTTGCATTATATAGCAAAACGTGTTGCCCTGGAAAAAATTTTTAGTAAGAATCCTTTGATCATGCCACATTTTCATCTTTTCTTTGTAAATCTTAGCACTTTCATAAGATTCATTTCTTTTAATTGCATTAATCTTTTCTCACCAGCATTTTCAAATTATAATTGAACTCTTTAATTGCCCAATATGCTTTATGCTCAAGTTCACCTGGAAGTGATAAGCTTTCCCAAATATTAGCCTATATGGGGTATTCCTATAGGAGTTCTATATGTAGTCCTATAAGCCCACAAAGCATTGTCAAGTTTGACTAACCAGTCCATTTTTGTTAGATACACAGATTTTTCCATAATTCTTTTAATTTTTTGATTGGATAGCTCAGTCAAACCACTTTTTTGAGATATTTCTTTAATAACTTATCCATTATAGTATTTCGAAAATGACTTCCCCCATCAGTTAGAATAACTCTCAGCATCCCAAATCTACAAAATATGTTCATTTTAAAAAACTTTGCAACACTTTGAGCATCACATCGAGGTAAAGCAATAGCTTCTATCCATTTGGATATATAGTTCACTGCTAACAAAATATAAAAATTCTTGTGTTGACCTCATTTTTGGTTGAGGTTTAGTTTTTCCTCTTTAGTAGCGTAGGGTCTAGCCATAGGACTTTTCCTGTTGACTATTCCTAGAAAACTAGACATGTAACTCTCACCATTAGAAATTATACTCTCTTCTTTGCTCAACTTGGAGTTGCACATATTGCTCCCAACCTCTATGTACTTAGTAGGTGGGGTCACTGTGGGGGAAACTCAGGATTAGTCACCCCTAGGATTGTTAAACCTTAGGATTGACCTTGGGAGTTGGTCTAGAGCTAAGGCACTCACTACACTCATTTGCACTCACACTCACTCACAACCCTGAGCTCAAATTTCTAACCTAGATCCCTTGATCTTTTGGGATACTCATGTAGATGGTCCCCTAAATCTACTAGCCCTAGGGCTACGATTTAGCTAAGACCACTATGTAGAGGACCCAAAATGGGGTTTCCTTTGGTGAATGGCTTATTGGTGATTGATTGGTACCTCAACTCTACCAAAATACCCATCTTGGCCTTTTTCCCCTAAAACACCCCCATAGGGCTGTCAATTTGGCTCTTTGTTCGTGAACAACTCGTGTTCGGCTCGTTAAGCAGCTTATGTTCGGCTCGTTCGTTAAGCCTAACGAGCCGAACACGAACAAATTTTTAAGCTCGAAATGTAAACGAGCCGAACATGAACAACAGTTTGTTCGCTCGTGTTCAGCTCGAAATGGCTCGAAAAAAAATTATATAACTTTTTATATAACAATATCATGTGGCAAAGTGGTTAGTGTTATCTTTTGTATAGATTTGACCCAGGTTTGAATCCCACACTTTACACCTTAATTTCTTAATTTTAGTTTAACAAGCCAATTTCGAGCCGAACACGAACACGAATATTTAAATCGAGCCGAACACGAACACACTGTTCACGGGCTGATTTCGAACACTAGCCGATTTCGAACACGAGCTATTTCGAACGAGCCAAACACGAGCCAAGCCTGAGCTCGCTCAAGCTCGGCTCGTTTACAGCCCGGGCCCCAAATTACCAAAATACCCCTCCATAATCCAAAATCCCAAAAATTCCAAAAATTCCCAAAAAAATCCTAGTAAATCCTAAATATTCCCAATTTCATTTCTTTCAACTACTACATGACCCCATTTGGTCAATTTGAGCATATTTAACCACAATTCTCAAATTGCCTTTTAAAGACCCAAATTTCCCCAAATCCAACTCAAATGTCCACCAATTTGATCTCTATTGACCCCAATTCCAATCCTAAACTCAAATTCACTTTTGATATGACCAAAATAAACCAAATCCAAGCTCAATTAGTCCATGATTCGAGTCTAATTTTGATTTGGGTCAAAACCCCAATTTTGATCATATGACTTGATCTCACCAAATTGAACCCATGGCATAGTCAATTGTCCCCAATTGATGTTGAAAAATCTTGATAACATTCATATAAATTAAAATCNCCTTCAAATTGACCCCCCAATTGAACTCAAAACCATTTCCATCCTTCACCAAAACTTGTTCCTTGTGATCATCTACACCAAATGCAACAATTATTTTGGCCAATTGACATGGCTAACTTAGCCCAAACCCAAGTTTTGGTCATTTGCACCCACTCTGACCCATGATGTGACCTAACCACCTCAAAGCCACCAAATTAACTCCACCACAGCCATTAGTTGGACTTAGTGACCAGTCCAAATACCATGAAATCACCTAAACCAAATTAACTCCACCACAGCCATTAGTTGGACTTAGTGACCAGTCCAAACACCATGAAACTACCTAAATCAAGCCATGGACCAAAGCTCCCCCAAATTAAGGGATCTTTTTTCCAAAAATGCACATGCTTAAGATATCTTTGCCAAATCCAACCACTCTCGGAAAAGCCCAAAACCGAGAGCCACCCCCATGGCACCTCACCCAAATCAGACCTAGAGGACAGCTCATCCAAATCAAACTATGGAGCTCCTCTTCCCTCCACCTAAGCACCACATTACACCTCCTAATTGGCCAAGACAGCCACCATAACCCAATTTTTATAAAAGGCCATCTCCATGGCCGTTGAACAAAGTGCTCCCACCATAACCCCATTTTTATAAAAGGCCACCTCCATGGCCATTGATCTAAGTGATGAAAATCTCTCACATGGCCATTTTTATAAAAACTCACCTCCCACAGCCATGGGAGGCGTGCTGAAATTTTTTTAACTCTCCAAACTTCACACAGAGCTTCCCTAAGATCCCCTCAGTGCATTCCAACCACTTTCCCTTACCCATTCCCATTGTCGGAGCCCAATTTTGAGCTCGAAACCTTGCCGGAAAATAGGACAGAACCCAATACACCTCCACACTCCACCAAACTTTAATTCCTTGTGCCTACACCTTCACAAGAGTGAAAGAAGCCAAAGCCCCATAAAATACCCCTTCCACAGAGCCTCGACTATAGCTCTAGACCAACACCTGAAATCGAGCTTGGTCGAATTCATACCTAGGCCTTATACCAAGACTAGGGACTCAATCCAGTGAAAGAAGCCAAAGCCCCATCAAATCCCCCTTCCACAGAGCCTCTACCATAGCTCTAGATCAACACTGAAATCGAGCTTGGTCGAATTCACACCTAGACTTCACACCAAGGTCAGGGACTCAATCCCTAGTCTCCTTGGACCCCAATGAACGTGCCGAGCATCTCTGATCAAAGCCTCCCTTCTCGGAGCAAAGGTAAATAACTCCTAAAGAATGTGTCGAGCACCTCTGATTGAAGCCTCCCTTCTCAGAGCAAAGGTATAAAACACCTTCCTCCTCCCGAGCTTATTTTGATTCTCCATTTACTTAAACTTGATTTCATGGCATCTTAACCATATGGATGTGTTCGTCTCACTACAACGAACGTGCCGAGCACCTCTGATCGAAGCTTCTCTTCTCAGAGCAAAGGTATAAAACTCCTCCTCCTTCCGAGCTTATTTTGATCCATTTACTTAAACTTGATTTCATGGTACCTTAGCCGTATAGATGTGTTCGTCTCGCTTAGATGAGTCAATTGGATCAAACCCGAAGCAACTTTGTTGAATCTAGGCCGAGATCTTAGGGTTTTAGTTTGGACGAGCACGGGATCACTCTATCTAGGACGATGACGGGGAGCTGTTCGATCAAGCATGTATCAAACGGATGGGGCGGATCGAGTCGGACGGCGCTTTGACACGTGAATAGCGGGTCGAGTCAGCAAGCTACGTGGATGGCGGCATCCAACCAGAGCGCGCCACGCATGCTTTCAGACGTGAATAGCAGGCCGAGTCAGCAAGCTACGTGGACGGCGGCGTCCAACCAGAGCGCGCCACACATGCTTTCGGAGCCGTCGGTAGGATGAGGTGGCAGCGCGGTTTAAATAGAAAAATAGGGGTATTTTCTTATTTATTTAATACCCTTAACTTCAAAAATACATAACTTTGTGTAGAAAAATCACAAAAATAAAACAAAAATACCCTCTTACTCAGTGAACAAAGGAAAATAATTTGGAATAATTTTCAAGTCCATTTGATGCATAAAATATTTTTAATTAATTAAATACTATCTGGAATCATTTTTTTCTCCATGCATATTGACATATCACCTTGGCTTGAAATTTTTACATATTGTAGCCTCTGTAAGGGGAAACATTCTCTGATTTTTCCAAAATCAAATGAGGTTCCTATACAGAGATCCATATTTTTCAAGTTATTTCACATTATTTTATTAAAAAAATCATGGAAATTAGCATATTGATTATTAAATTCTAAGAAAATTTTGGAAAGTCTACCATGACCAGAGAAACCTTCGGAAATAATTTCATGGGTGAAGTCATTTAAAACATCCTTAAATTTTCCAAATACTGAACCACTAAGAAAATTGATCTTGGAAAATTTAAACATTTAAATGACTTGATTTTTGCTTCATTGTGATTTATGATCCAGAGAACTCATCATAAAAGTTTCAAAATATTTTGAGTTCATTCAATATACTAAATCACTAAGATAATTAATTTTGAAAAAATATAAACATTTAAATGACTTGATTTTTTATCTCCGAATTTTGGAAAATATAAACATTTAAATGACTTGATTTTTGATCTCCACTATAATTTATGATCCAGAGGAGAAATTTAAACATTTAAATGACTTGATTTTTTATCTCCACTGTGATTTATGATCTAGAGAACTTGAAAATAATTAATTTTGGAAAATATAAACATTTAAATGACTTGATTTTTAATCTCCACTGTGGTTTATGATCTAGAGAACTCATCCATAAAAGTTTCAAAATATTTTGAGTTCATTTAATAACTTAAATTGATTTTTAAAGATAAATTCCACTCAATTTCAAAATATTTTGAGTTCATTTGATAACTTAAGTTGATTTTTAAAAATAAATACCACTTTTGACACTTTAAAATATTTTGAGTTCATTTGACACCTTAAGTTGATTTTTAAAGATAAATACCACTTTTAACACTTGAATGATTTTGAGTTCCATTTGATAACTTAAATTGATTTTTAAAGATAAATACCACTCTTAACACTTAAATGATTTTTTTTAAAAATCAAAATATAACACAAAAAATTATGAAATTTAGTTTTTTGATTCTCTGTGATCAGGGGTATTTTCTAAAAGTAAAATGATATTTAAGATAAAAATTTGATTTTTAGTCTATTTTAAATATTTAAAATATCTAAAAATTCATAAAAATCACAAAAATAATAAAACTCATCAAAATGTTCTAAATTATTTCCTAATAACTTATAAACAATTAAAATATTTTTCCTGATTTTCTAAATAAAGATATTTATTTTCAAAACTTAAAAATAATTTTTAAAAGGCAAAAAATGAGTTTTCACTAAAATAATTCCAATAAATCAAGGAAAAATCAAAAAAATATAATATTTTCTCCTTTGAGCTCTCTGAACTTAGGAAGATTTTTTAAAAATATAAAACTTAATTTTCACAACATAAAATATTTTATTTTTATTAAATATTCCAAAATCTAAATTAATTCTAATAAATCACAGAAAATTAAGAAAATCATGAAATTTGGTCCAAAGTCTTCTCTAGTCTAGGTATACCTCCAGTAAAAATTTCAAGGGATTATAATATACCTTGGTCAAGTTAGGACTTTTCTTTGAAAAATCCTATTTTTGCATAAAAATAATTATATAAATTAAATTAAATTTTGAAAAATCACATTTTCTCCTCTGATGTCTCAATTGACCCATGAATGAANGAGCTTGGAGCTAGCTTGGTGGGTAGCACGGCCATCTTCAACAGCAAAACCTGTCTTCCCCAGCTAAACTAACTTTCCTTCCTTAGACTTAAAACAACAAAGCCATAGGACTTCAAGGTTGCTTGCTTATGCAAAGTAAATCCTCACCTTATCTTTAGGTCTTTGCAAAGCCTTGCTATACAGTATAAGCCCTAACTCCGATTCCGAGGTTGTCGTTTGTCACGACCTAAATCCTCATATCTTCCAGGCTATTTGTGTGATTATTCCGAGGTTGTCGTTTGTCACGACCTAAATCCTCACATCTTTCAGGCTATTTGTGTGATCTTTTCACATGAATGTAAACCCTAACTAATAAAATTTGCAGGACGAAACACTTAAAATATTTCTCCTCAAAACTGAAGCCAAACATTAGGATAGCTTGGGAAGTTACCGAGGTTCGCCTCTAAATCCATGACATCCCCTGGTTCTTCTTTCTTTGGATTCTACAATAAAATGTTCCAAATTTGAACCAATCCCCTTGCACACAACTATGTCCGATTTCGTTGAAGAGTCCTACCCTTTGAAATTCCTTGAAGATAATATTTCCTGATTTTTATCGAGAGTCTTCTTAAGTGACTTTGGTCATTTAGGATGTAATTAACTATATGGGCTTGCCCTTATAGGAAGCATGTCTGAACTCTGCTTAATATAAACTCTATTTAATCCTTTATATTAAATGGGGAACTTGTCGGCAAATACAAAGGTTTCGCAGACCAAACGGATGTCATACTTTCCTTGGTTTATTTGATCGAGCCTCATCCTCAATTCTTGTGTTTATCCATCGGGATAGATACAGGATTTGAGGTACGGTGCTCTTTCATTTTAAACTATGAAAAATGTGGGGTCAGTTTGATTTCATACCTCAACGTCTTTCCGAAGCGGGCGACGGGATTTCTATTCCGGTGACCGACAGCTTCTTACGGGCAACCCCACAACAAAACCAACCCCCGAAATAACGCCGACAGCTTCTGACGACTCCGCTGGGGACAGCTTTTCTCTCCATAAAAATAAAAAAATATTATCTTCACACATCGGTAATATGTCCATGTCCCTCTTGGACCAAATTACCTTTCTTCCGTTGATATTATCTTCACACATCGGTAATATGTCCATGTCCCTCTTGGACCAAATTACCCTTCTTCTGTTAGCATACTTTACCCATTTCTGTCTTAGGAAAGTACAGTTAACTCCTTGGACTTCAAAACTAGTTGTTCAACCATCTTTGAACAGAGGGGTTCAGAAGGCCACTAAGGACTCTTTAAATTTTCATGTAGGGTCGGACCCCCAATAGGTGTGTTGGTGAATTAACTCCACATGGGCATTTTTCTGCCGTGAATTGGGTCCCACACTGGGTCCTAAACTTTCTCACAACTCCTTTTCACATTTGTTTTGCTTGTTTGCAAATTAAATCAAATCGTGTTGTACTGCGCGCACTTCAAAATATTAATCAATTTTACACCCCTTTAAAAAAAGATGTTAAAATTAGCTGTAAATTAAGACCCGCTCGGTCTACAGACTAACCTATACTTTCAGTGCTTGCACTAAGGATTACAAGGTTTTTGGCCATATAGCTAACCCTAAAACTTTCTGTTTCAAAGCCCGCTGCGATGGCATACCCAACGTTGACCTTTTCTTGCAACCTGTCGACGGATTGCAACGCCCGTAACGTTGCTCCCACCATCAAGTTTGGAGCCGGATTTGAGGACCTCGAGGTTATCCTAGGGAAAGCCTTTGCAGAACTAAGTTTAAACTGCCTTCAAGACTTCCCTGCCTACAAGAAGGCTAAAGCTACTGCTGACATGACACCCTTCAAACCCGCTAGCCTCGCTGCTGCTAAGGGGAAAGAGGTAATGATTGCTGAGAATATGATTGAGGGATTAACTGTCCCACCACCTGTGTTTCAGATTGGATCAAGTTCGAGGACTGTACCACTGACCCATACTCAAAGGAGGAACCGTAATAGAAGAGTTCGGAGGGCCATCAAAGCCCAGAATCCTGAAAATACACCTGATGAAGAGAAGCCTCATCAAGTTGAAGAGGTAATACCGGAAATTTATCCACTCCTACGAGGGAGTAGATTCCATCCCCAGACAGATACTGATGGATATGAGAGTGNAAGTTATCGAACGAAATTAACGAGTCGAACATGAGCTGTTAGCGAACAACGAGTCATTTTGACAAAAAAAAATTTTTTGTGCGAACTACTGACGTAGCTCTACGTGCGGACAAAGTTATTTCTAAGTTTTTTTCAGGTTATTTCTGGGTTATTTCGTTATTTCAATAATACTGAAATAACCCAAAAATATCTCAAAAATAAAGACCGCGGGTTATTTATGAATTATTTTAATATTATTAAAAATAATTTAAAAATAATNAAGTTATCGAACGAAATTAACGAGTCGAACATGAGCTGTTAGCGAACAACGAGTCATTTTGACAAAAAAAAAATTTTTGTGCGAACTACTGACGTAGCTCTACGTGCGGACAAAGTTATTTCTAAATTTTTTTCATGTTATTTCTGGGTTATTTCGTTATTTCAATAATACTGAAATAACCCAAAAATATCTCAAAAATAAAGACCACGGGTTATTTATGAATTATTTTAATATTATTAAAAATAATTTAAAAATAACCTGAAAATAAGTTAGAAATAACTTGTGCGCAAGGACAAGAAAAATAGCTCCATTTTCACAGCNTCCTATACAGAGATCCATATTTTTCAAGTTATTTCACATTATTTCCCTAAAATAATCATGGAAATTAGCATACTGATTATTAAATTCTAAGAAAATTTTGGAAAGTCTATCATGACCAGAGAAACTTTTGAAAAAAATTTCATAGGTCAAGTCATTTAAAACATCCTTAAATTTTCCAAATACTGAATCACAAAGATAATTAAATTTGAAAAATATAAACATTTAAATGACTTGATTTTTGTTCTCCACTATGATTTATGATCCATAGAACTCATCATAAAAGTTTCAAAATATTTTGAGTTCATTTAATAACTTAAATTGATTTTTAAAGATAAATACCACTCTTAACACTTAAATGATTTTTTTTTAAAAATCAAAATATAACTCCAAAAATTATGAAACTTAGTTTCTTGAGTTCCCTGTGATTAGGGATATTTTATAAAAATAAAATAATATTTTAAAATAAAAACTTAATTTTTGGCCTATTTTAAGTATTTAAATAATAAAAAACTCATACAAATCATAAAAATAATAAAACTCATGGAAATGTTCTAAATTATTTCCTAATAACTTAGGAACATTTAGAATATTTTTCCTGATTTTCTAAATAAAGATAATTATTTTCAGAGCTTAAAAATAATTTTTAAAAGGCTAAAATAAGTTTTTCACTAAAATAATTTCAATAAACCAAAGAAAAATTTGAAAAATATAAAATTTGCTCCTCCGAGTTCTCTGACTTTAGGGAGAGTTTTTAAAAATATAAAACTTAATTTTCACCACCTAAAATATTTTATTTTTATTAAATATTCTAGAAATTAAAATAATTCTAATAAATCACAAAGAATTTAAAAAATCATGAAATTTAGTCCAAAGTCTTCTTTGGTCTAGGTATACCTCCAGTAAAAATTTCAAGGGATTATAATTTACCTTGGTTAAGTTAGGAATTTTCTTTGAAAAATCCTATTTTTGCATAAAAATAATTATATAAATTAAATTAAATTTTGAAAAATCACATTTTCTCCTCTGATGTCTCAATTGACCCATGAATGAGGTAGGATAAAAGTTTCAAAGTCATTTGAATTGAATTTGACAAATTATGAAGTGTTAAAGCCTCAGGGGCAAATGTGTAATTTTTGAAATTTAGCCTTAATTAACATTTAGGCTTAGTTCAAGGAGGGAAATGGGTAACCTCTAATATTAATCAATTCCCTTGATGTTTAAAACATAAAGGGGTTAATTGGTAGAAACCAATTGCACTTTCTTAATTAAGATTAATAAAATTTCTAATTTATTAAAAATTGGAAGTTTATTAAAATTAAATTATCCTAGACTTAGGGGTATAAATTTTGAAGTCAATAATTAATCAATTTAATACCCATATCCTAATTTTCAAATAAAATCCAAATCATGAATCATGATCACTTAAAGCTTAACCCTTTTTTAAATCTAATTAAGACACTCACCTAGGTCTTAAGGGCTTAGTGGTGACTTAGGTTAAATCTAGATTGACTAAAAGAGGATTAGAGAAATAAACATAATTATATCAAACATCCTTGAAACACCACCTTGACTAAATGAGGATTAGAGAAATAAACATAACTAAATCAAACATCCTTGAAACACCACTACGTTAACTAAATGAGGATTAGAGAAATAAACATAATTATATCAAACATCCTTGAAACACCACTAAAGCACAATTAGGTTTAAAATTTGGCTAAGTGTTCAAATTACACTAACTTGCCCCTTTAAGGGTCTTCACCCACATAATTCTTAAATTGAATGACAAATGATAATTACCCCTTTCTTAGTGACAAATGAGACATCAATGTTCATTGAGCATTAAGGATATTTACAGGATGAACCATTAAGCAAAATGATAAGTTTAAATTGACTCGAGGCTTTTCACTAGTTGGTGAGGGAGAGACATGGACCTGTTTCCCCCTCTTAACTTGTTGGATACCTCAGAGCCCTGTTAAACTTAATATTCTTTGCGTAAAGAAATCATCCGTAATTAAACTTTTAAGGACTCACCATAATATGACGTAGGATTAGGAAAATTTTACCTTTCCTGCTCTTCTTAAATTGCATTAACATGCATTTTAAGTTTCAGGTGGTGGAACGAGAAGACTCGTCAGGTACACTTTTACAGTTTTTTCAGCGTTGCTTTTCTTGTACTTTCATACTGTACTTTTATACCTGCAAATTTGCATGCTAGACAACGATCTCACCCTGCATGAAAACTAAAACCATCAGGATAGCCGCATACCCAAAACCAAAACTAAAATCAACCAAGATAAAATTCACCGCCACAACATTCAAAATATAAAACAATTCAAAATTTAATCACAAACATCACACAAAACCCCAACTTCAATTAAATTAAGATGTCTCTATCAAATGATCGGGAATCCCTCGGAGGAGGTAACCTACGGTTGCTAACGAGGCTTCTCGCGGTTTAAATGAAATTATGGAACTCATTAAGTTGGGTTTAGTAAGTTCATTTCGACTAAGTGAATCCAATAGAAAATAGTGATGCCGGAACGAGGGAACCGTAGGATCCTAACCGGTGATGCTCTAATTAACTTTAATTGCCCTCATAAAATATAAAAAACTTCAACCATAGGGCCACCTGATTTAATATTATAACTCGACACATTAGATAACATAAATTCATCGCGGCAGGAGCTTGGAGCTAGCATGGTGGGCAGCACGACCATCTTCAACAACAAAACCTATCTTCACCAGCTAAACCAATCTTCCTTCCTTAGACTCAAACAACAAAGCCATAGGACGTTGAGGTTGTTTGCTTATGCAACGTAAATCCTCACCTTATCTTTAGGCCTTTGCATAGCCTTGCTATAGAATATAAGCCCTAACTCGTCTTAGGATTCCAAGGTTGTCATTTGTCACGACCTAAATGCTCATATCTTCTAGGCTATTTGTGTGATCATTTCACACAAATGTCATCCCTAACTAATAAATTGGCAGGATGAAACACCTAAATACTTCTTCTCAAAGTTGAAGCCAAACATTAGGATAGCTTGGGAAGTCACCGAGGTTCACCTCTGAATCCATGACATCCCCTAGTTCTTCTTTCTTTGGATTCTACAATAAAATGTCCCAAATTTGAACCAATCTCCTTGCACACCTCTATGTCCGATTTCATTGAAGAGTCCTACCCTTTGAAATTCCTTGAAGATAATATTTCCTAATTTTTATCGAGTGTCTTCTTAAGTGACTTTGGTCATTTAGTATGTAATTAACTATAGGGGCTTGCCCTTACAGGAAGCATGTCCGAACCCAGCTTAATATAAACCCTATTTAATCCTTTATACTAAATAGGGGAACTTGTCGGCAAATACAAAGGTTTCGCAGACCAAACGGACGTCATACTTTCCATAGTTTATTTGATCGAGCCTCATCCTCAATTATTGTGTTTGTCCTTTGGGATAGATACAGGATTTGAGGTACAGTGCTCTTTCATTTTAAACTATGAAAAATATGGGGTCAGTTTGATTTCATACTTCAACGTCCTTCCGAAGCGGGCGACGGGATTTCGATTTCAGCGACCGACAGCTTCTTACGGGCAACCCCACAACCAAACCAATCCCCGAAATAACGCCGACAGCTTCTGGCAACTCTGCTGGGGACAAGCTTTTCTCTCCTTAGAAATAAAAAAATATTATCTTCACACATCGGTAATATGTCCATGTCCCTCTTGGACCAAATTACCTTTCTTCCGTTGATATTATCTTCACACATCGGTAATATGTCCATGTCCCTCTTGGACCAAATTACCCTTCTTCTGTTGGCGTACTTTACCCATTTCTGTGTGTCCATGTCCCTCTTGGACCAAATTACCCTTCTTCCGTTGACATACTTTACCCATTTCTATCCATGTCCCTCTTGGACCAAATTACCCTTCTTCCGTTGGCATACTTTACCCATTTCTGTCTTGAGAAAGTACAGCTAACTCTCCCTCTTGGACCAAATTACCCTTCTTCCATTGGCATACTTTACCCATTTCTGTCTTGGGAACTTGGACCAAATTACCCTTCTTCCGTTGGCATACTTTACCCATTTCTGTCTTGGGAAAGTACGGAAATATTATCTTCACACATCGGTAATATGTCCATGTCCCTCTTGGACCAAATTACCTTTCTTCCGTTGATATTATCTTCACACATCGGTAATATGTCCATGTCCCTCTTGGACCAAATTACCCTTCTTCTGTTGGCGTACTTTACCCATTTCTGTGTGTCCATGTCCCTCTTGGACCAAATTACCCTTCTTCCGTTGACATACTTTACCCATTTCTATCCATGTCCCTCTTGGACCAAATTACCCTTCTTCCGTTAGCATACTTTACCCATTTCTACCTTGAGAAAGTATAATTAACTCCTTGGACTTCTACACTAGCTGATCAACCATCTTTGAACAGAGGGCTTCAGAAGGCCATTAAAGACTCTTTAAATTTTCATGTGGGGTCGGACCCCCAATAGGTGTGTTGGTGGATTAACTCCACTTGGGCATTTTTCTGCCGCAAATTGGGTCCCGCACTGGGTCCTAAACTTTCTCACAATTCCTTTTCACATTTTTTCTACTTCTGTACAAATTAAATCAAATCATGTTGTACTGCGCGCACTTCAAAATATTAATCAACTTTACACCCTTTTAAAAAAGATGTTAAAATTACCCGTAAATTAAGACTCGCCTGGTGTACAGAGTAACCTCTATTTTCAGTGCTTGCACTAAGGATTACAAGGTTTTTGGCCATATAGCTAACCCTAAAACTTTCTGTTTCAAAGCCCGCTGCGATGGCATACCCAACGCTGACCTTTTCTTACAACCTGCCGACGGATCGCAACGCCCGTAACGTCGCTCCCACCATCAAGTTTGGAGCCGGATTTGAGGACCTCGAGGTTATCCTCAGGAAAGCCCCGTTCGTGGTAATGAAGATCGCTGCCCCGGAAGTTCAAGAGCTGTCTGTAGAACTCAGTTTGAACTGCCTTCAAGACTTCCATTCCTGCAAGAAGGCTAAAGCTACTGCTGACATGACACTCGTCAAACCCGCTAGCCCCGCTGCTGCTAAGGGGAAAGAGGTAATGATTGTTGAGAATCCGATTGAGGGATTTACTGTCCCACCAATTTTGTTTGAGATCGGATCAAGTTTGAGGACTGTACCTCTGACCCGTACTCAAAGAAGGAACCGTAATAGGAGAATTCAAAGGGCCATCAAAGCCCAGAATCCTGAAAATACACCTGATGAAGAGGAGCCTCATCAAGTTGAAGAGGTAATACCGGAAATTTATCCACTCCTACGAGGGAGTAGATTCCATCCCCTGATAGATATTGATGGATATGAGAGTATCTGAAAGATTGCTGCTACATTGCCATCACCTCATGAGCATGGTGAGAAGGGAAAGAAGTTCAGCCCCATCACCCGAGTTAGTGCAGTCTTCAGAAGGCTTGCTATTAAAGAAGGATGTTCTGTTAGTGAGTTACTTAAACGAGTGGGATATGCAATTTCCCCTCATATGAAGAATAAAATTTTAAAGGATATTAAGTCCGCTAGAAAATCTCGTAGGTCGACTATAGAGTCACCTACCCGAGTTCCCATCTCACTCTGTTTGGGAAACCGAGTCGATACTGTTATGGTCACCACCGGTCATACCACCACCAGAACAACAAGTCGCCGGCCGATTAAGTCGAGATTGGGTCTGAGGAGCTTACCCATCATTCCTGCAATCATGGAAAGAAAGACAAGACGATTAAATGACACTGTAGCCAGCCTACACCATGGGGAGCATACCTTCCCTCGACATACCAATGTCTCTACTAAGACGCCCCATCCTGAGGCATCATCGTCAAAAAGGAAGAAGGTATGGGTACCTAAGGTTGCTGCACTGATACAGTCCAGTGAGCCTGCAAGACAGAAAGCAAAACCAGTGCCTGAAATATCTGACATCGTCGCGACAATAGCTAGCGAGATGGAGGAACAAGTTGAGGATTTCCATCAGAGTCCTCTAGATCTTAAAGCAATCAAAAAATCGATAATTGATGAAAATGTTGAGAAACTCAGGATTGAGATTTTTGAGTTGGCTTGAGAACACGGAGTTTCCGTCGATAGTGACAATGAGGATTTTGTTTACAATGATTAATTGGAGGAATATTTCATGGATGTCCACGTGATTGAAACCAGAGCTACCACATCTGTGCGTGAGGTTCAACCTCACACTGAAGAGAACGCCGTAGATGAGCTGCGTAGGGTTATCCTCCTCAGGTATGAACAAGTTGTTCAACTGGAGAAAAGAATAGAAGAAATGACTGCAGCTATGACCGCTGTGGCCACCATTCAGAGGCAATCACAAGCACCAAGATTGGTTTCTCCAGAGATTAACCAGCTAGAAATCATACACATCATAGATGAAAGAAGGGAGGCTACTTTGATAGACAAAGAAGAACAACCGAAGAAGGATTCTCTGTCAACTACCATGCCAGAAAAAGAGTTCAAGCAAATGGTTGAACAAGTACGGGATGCCTTAGCCCAGTCCAAGGGCGGTGCATCAATTTTAAAGGGTAGACCTTATCCGGAGGAATTTGATGTCGTGCCTTTCCCAAAGGGCTATGTAACCCCAAACTTTAAGATATTCGATGGGAGAGGAAATCCCAAACAACACATAGCACATTTCCGAGCCAATTATGGAAACACAAGGAATAGCGAAGCTCTACTCTGCCAGCAGCTTGTTAGTAACTTGTCAGGGATCGCTTTTGACTGGTACGCTGACCTGCTCAACAGGTCAGTTAAAACATTTTCTGAGTTGGAACAGTTATTTGTGAAAAGATTTGCTGGGGCGCAGCATCATGTGTCTATTGGGGAACTCATGATGAAGAAGCAGAAGCCTAGTGAAACCTTGACAGACTATATTTTGAGATGGAGAAACCTTAGCATGAAATGTTAACCTCAGCTACAGGAACATCAAGCAATTGAGATTCTACTCAAAAGAATTCATGGACCAATAGCTTTCATGCTTAACAGACTCACCATCAAATCCTTCGAGAAGCTACTCAGTAAAGCCAACAATCTACAAGAAGCAATGAAGCACATGGAGCCGCATGAAAAGGCTAAGGTGACCAGAGTGTTCAAAAAGAAATCAGGGGTAGTCACAACAAGAAATCAGGGGTAGTCGCAATTGTTGACAAAGGAAAGCAGCCGATAAAGATATATGCAGAGGATCATTGTCAGTCTTCAGCACAGTACCCTCAGAAACAAAGCAGTCAATCCAACCAACGGCTGTCTCAGGAGGGATCACCTCGAATAGCGGGTAAAAGAATATCCCTGTTAGTGCGACAAAAAGTTGTTTACTCCTTCAAAGATGAAGCTGTACCTAAAATATTCAAAAGCTTGATGAAGAAATCAGAATTCAAACTGCATGATCTGAAGAAACCCGAAGAGGTGGATAAGAAGAACGAACCAAATTATTGCCCGTACCACCGATTGCTTGGGCACATTATAGACAAGTGTTTCATCTTTAAAGACTGGCTCGAGAAGAACTTCAAGGAAGAGAATATAACAATCTCGAAGAAGTATTTGAGAGAACCTGAAAAAGGTTCTATAAACATGATTTTGGCTGAGTCAATCTCCCCAATTGATCCATATGTCAGAATGGATGGATGAAGTACAACTTGGGATGAACTCAAAAGGGTCCTCGATCAAATGCAGGATTCATCGAAGCAAGCTTCTACAAATACCGAAGAATGATGGAATGATGTATGGAGCAGATCATCCAAGAAGATACTAAATAAGCTACAGTGTGCATCAAAACAAGCCTCCATTCAGAGTCTGCAGCATACCGAGCCCGAGATGAAGATTTCACCAAAAAATCCATCATCGTTCAGGACGAAGAACAAGAAAAAGAAAAGCTTCACTCCCAAGATCGATAGCACGGGGGGTAGGATAGGGGCTGCCTCTACTAGATTGGTTGTCTCGGATTCGAAGAAGAAAGTCCTTGAACCCTTGACTTCNTCATCGAAGCAAGCTTCTACAAATACCGAAGAATGATGGAATGATGTATGGAGCAGATCATCCAAGAAGATACTAAATAAGCTACAGTGTGCATCAAAACAAGCCTCCATTCAGAGTCTGCAGCATACCGAGCCCGAGATGAAGATTTCACCAAAAAATCCATCATCGTTCAGGACGAAGAACAAGAAAAAGAAAAGCTTCACTCCCAAGATCGATAGCACGGGGGGTAGGATAGGGGCTGCCTCTACTAGATTGGTTGTCTCGGATTCGAAGAAGAAAGTCCTTGAACCCTTGACTTCGTATGATTATCTTTTTGTCCCTCCGGGGTCTTATGAATATAATGGTCGTGATTTCGGCTACGTTCTAACTATTTCTGGTAATAACGTGTCTGATTATAACCAAGCTAGTTGTGATCTCGATCCTCAAAATGATCCTCAAATCGTACTTGAGTCCGATGAACTTGTTGTTAAGTCTAAATGAGACATCAACGATAGTGCTTGCGACAACACCGATAACGAAGGGCCAACTCTCGAGCGTCATGGTACACCAGTCGCCATCAACTTAGATCTCTTCGACGAAGAGAAAAAGACACCGGAAGATTCAATAATGATATCTCAAGAAGAAGAAGTCACAGAAGTCAACTTGAGGAGCGGGAGAGTGTTACCACCAAGAACAGCTCCAGCAGACAAAGGAAAACAGATAATGACTCGAGAAGAGATACCCCCACCTCCGCCGGTGGAAGAACCGCATAACCAAGACAAAATCAGAGGATCATACAAAGTAGATTACAACGTGCTAGGTCTTAGGAAGTTGCCTGCCCGACTAAGCATCTACGACGCTCTGATCCTGTCAAAGAAGATGAAAGAATCTCTGGTTACAGCTTTGCTAGATCCAGAAAATTGCTTAGCTCAGTTGGCTAGCACTTTCTCAGATGAAGTTTGCTCGTTGAGAGAACAGTCAGGGGTAACCTTTACAGATGAAGACTTGTTGCTCGGTACCGCCGACCACAACCGTCCGCTCTACATCTCCGTCAACATTGGCAGATTTGTGTTATCCAGAGTTTTAGTGGATCCTAGAGCATCTCTTAACTTGATGAGTCTACGAACATTAGCATATTTGGACTTCGATGTTCAAGAGCTCATCCCCGATAGAATGATGTTAAGAGGATTCAACCAAAATGGAGAAAGAGCCCTTGGATCAATTTCATTACTTATGAAAGTTGGAGAACTTGTAACAACCGTTAAATTTCATATCATCGACGCCGAGACCTCTTTTAACGCTTTGTTGGGTCGACCGTGGATTCATGAGCATAACATGGTTCCATCATCCCTACACCAGTGCATTAAATACCGGAAA
>JXCR01143035.1:429656-442451 GCA_002079205.1 Phalaenopsis hybrid cultivar | reverse complement strand
CGCACCCGAGGTCGAGGCCGGGGACACGGGCGAGGAAAGATCAATTTAATTGTTGAACGAACTAGGCCAACTATTAACATTGGTGATGAAGACAGTTCTGAAGATGAGGTAATGATGAAAAAACAGAAGAAGCCTCAGTACGAGATATCCCTAGAAGATATAGAGAGAAATGAATATAAAAGAATATATGATCGGATAAACCACTATGTGAATACTATGACCCTCACTCCGATTCTTCCTCAAAAGGTCAAGAGTTTGGAGGTCAAGGAAGTTCGTAGTGTTGGTTCAAATCCGATCAAATTTTACCGTGTTTCTACCTCTACCGAGAAAAACATGTAAATTTGGATGTTGATTCTAATGAATTAATGAAATTGCCTTTTGGTTACTTCTCACCTTGTGTTCAGAAGTTAATTTTTTGGATGTTGATTCTAATGAATTAATGGAATTGCCTTTTGGTTACTTTTCGCCTTGTGTTCGAAAGTTAATTCAATAGGGACGGTTACCAAAACAAATGCTAAAAGATAAATTTCAACTCTTTGAAAAATTGTGGAATACTAAAAGACGAACTCCTAATTCAAAGGAAGGTCTCGGATTTGGTACAGTGGGACCAGTCGATGATTCTGAATTTTGTATGGTTGTTACTAGTAAGTCAGAAGAGGATTGTCTCGATATAGAGGATGACTCTACTGATCAACCAATAGAAGATGCTCCCCCAGAATTTGAGGAAGAAATTAAATCCACTATTGATGAATTGAAAGAGATTAACCTCGGGACTGAAGAATGACCCCGGCCTACATTTATAAGTTCTCTACTTGATGACAACGAGTCCGCAGAATTTGTTAAACTACTAGCAGAATTCAAAGATTGCTTTGCGGCAGCTACGATGAAATGCCAGGACTGTCCGCAGAGGTTGCAGTCCATAAACTTGGGGTGGACAAGAATGTAACCCTAGTAAAACAAGCTCCCAGGAGAAGAAATAGAACTACAAGTCATCGCCGAGGTAAAGAAATTGACAGACGCCAACTTCGTTAAAGAAGAGCAGTACCCAACGTGGTTAGCCAATGTTGTACCTGTTAAAAAGAAAAATGGACAGAACCGTGTTTGTGTTGACTTCAGAGATTTGAACAAGGCATGTCCAAAAGACGAGTTTCCACTACCTATACCGGAGATGATGGTGGATATCGCTTCAACACATGAAATTTTCTCCTTCATGGATGGATCGTCGGGATAAAACCAAATCAAGATGGCTCTTGAGGATGCAGCACTAATAGCCTTCAGAACACCGATTGGAATTTTCTGCTACATAGTGATACCGTTCGGCCTAAAGAAACGGGAGCAACAAATCAGCGCGCAATGACGAAGATTTTTGACGACCTCATTCACAACAAAGTAGAATGCTACGTAGATGATTTGGTCATCAAAAGTAAATGAAAAATAGATAATTTGTACGATTTGAGGATTGTGTTCGAACGATTACGACAATATGACCTTAAAATGAACCCCTTAAAATGCGCCTTTGGCGTTACCTTCGGGAAATTTTTGGGATTCGTTGTCCATCATCTGGGAATCAAGATCGACCTGAATAAAATGAAAGCTATCTTGGAAATGCCTCCCCCTAAAACCTTAAAACAACTACATTCCTTCCACGGGAAGCATATCTGAGATGCTTTATTTCTAATCTTTCAGGTAGGTGTCAGCCTTTCTCGGCATTAATTAAAAATGATGCCAAATTTATTTGGGAAGAGCAATGCCAGTGGACGTTTGAGGATGTTAAACAATATTTAATGACATCTTCTGTCTTGGCAGCCCAAATCGCAGGGAAACCGTTGATATTTTATACTGCGGTCTTAGATGACTCTCTTGGAGCCCTCTTAGCCCAAGTCAATGATGAGGGTAAAGAAAATGCGCTCTACTACTTGAGTCGTCGCCTAATATTGTTGAATACAGGGTATTCACCTATTGAGAAGCATTGTCTGACATTAATTTTTGCCGCTCAAAAGCTCAGACATTACATGCTTTCTCATAAGGTCACCCTAATTTCGAAGGTTAATCCATTGCAATATTTGATGACCCGATCAACACTCTCCGGACGTTTAGCGAGATGATCAATGATCTTATTACAATTTGATATACATTTTATGCCCCTCCGTGCTATCAAGGGACAGATTTTAGCAAACATTCTCGCTGCACACCCATTGCCAACTGGGTCTTCTCTCAACGACGAGTTACCAGACGAGCAGATATTACAAATGGAATTTTCTAGTGTGCAGCACTGGGAAATGTACTTCGATGGTGCTTCATCAACCAAGAAAAATAAGGGATCAAGCAAAGTTATGTGCTTCGTCAGCCAGGAAAGACAAAGGATCAGGCACAGTTATACCAGGCAAGGCAGGGATCGGTTTGATCTTTGTTACCAGATAAGGTATGTTGAGGTTTTTGTACCACCTGACGGAGCCATGTACCAACAATGAAGCAGAATATGAAGTCTTAATCACCGGTTTTCTTACCCCCTGACGGAGCCATGTACTAACAAAAGCAGAATATGAAGCCTTAATCACCGGATTGGAATTAGTAATTTTGATGGATATAACGAACGTTGCCATTTGTGGTGACTCTCAACTTGTCATTCAGCAAGTCACCGGACAATACATTATTCTAAAACCAAGATTCATAGAATACCATCTGTACGCGATGAAACTCCTAGAGCGGATTCCTAAGGTGACTTTCTCCCTGATTCCTCGGGTAGATAATGCTCCTGCCGACGCTTTAGAAAAACTCGCTAAGGAAATGGCGTGTCCCCCGGAGGATTCCATCAAATTCACGGTGCAAGGAAGTCGAGTCTTGTCTTGAAGCGACTTCAAAACCCTTCACAAACTTGGAAAAGAAGAAACTGTGAACACAGTTGTAAACATCAGCAAAGACTGGCACAAGCCATTAATAGAATATTTTCATACTGGAAAGCTGCCAGAAGACAAGTCTGAGGCGCACCACATCACAAGAAGGGCCATGTCGTACAGCCTCTGGTGGGAAATGTTCTCTACAGAAGATCATTCGACCAAATGTGGCTACAGTGTTTGAGCAGGTGGGAAATGTTCTCTACAGAAGATCGTTCGACCAAATGTGGCTACGGTATTTGAGCAGAACCAAAGCATAGAATATTGTCAAAGAAGTACATATCAGATTGTGTGGCACTCACCAGTCGGGACCAAGAATAAAAATGAAGATTAAAAGACTCGGATATTATTGGTCAGCAATGATGTCCGATTGCATAGAAATAGCCAGAAGATGTCACCAATGCTAGGTGCATGGGGTGGTCTTACACCAGCCTCCAAATGTGCTGCACCCAACGGTTGCCTCATGGCCATTCGAGTGTTGGGGCACATACATAATAGGACTGATAGACCCTCCATCCTCTAAAGGACATAGATTTATACTTGCCGCTACAGATTACTTTTCCAAATGGGCAGAGGCAGTACCGTTACGTGAGGTTACGACACAGCACATCCTTCAATTTTTCAAGGGCCAAATCGTATACCATTTTGGAGTACCTTGAAGAATAATCTCTGACAATGGGACAACTTTCAGAAGTACGAAGATCAATAGTTTTGTCAACATGAGATAGATTAGAGACACTCTACAATTTACTATCCCAGAGCAAATGGTCTGGCTGAAGCCTTCAACAAGACACTGGTAGAGATTTTGAAGAAAGACACTGGATGAAAATAAAAGAGATTGGCACAACAAACTGTTAGAAGCCTTGTGGGCCTACCGGACGACTTTCAGGACTCCCACTCAATGTACACCTTATATGCTCATGTACGGGACCGAGACTATGCTACCGCTAGAGATCCAGACACCATCTCTCAAAGTTGTTGTTGCCATCCAACTTACAATAGAAGAAAACACAAAACTCAGGCTTGAAGAACTGGAGAGCCTCGAGGGAAAGCGTCTAGAAGCACAACAACATTTGGAGCTCTACCAGGCAAAGATGGTACAAGCTCATGACAAATTGGTCTGCCCAAGGACATTCAAAATTGGTGACCTCGTACTCGTGGAATAGGTGGAAAATTTGAGCCAACTTGGGAGGGACCATTTGTCATTGAGAAGGCTTATACAGGAGGAGCCTACCAGTTAGTGGACTTCCGAGGAGAAAGACCCATGTTACCGATAAATGGACGATACTTGAAGACCTATTACACGACCTGATGCTGCTTAATGCCGCTTACCTCTGCTCGCTTTCTGCTTGCCTTTGCTTGCTTTGAAATTTTGAAACCTTGATTGTTTTAGGGTTATCTATATGGTCGTATGTCTATGACCGGTTCCAAATTTTGTAATTAATCTCATATTTAAAAATTTTTTTAACTTCACACGTTCTTCTTTCTACTTTTGGATTTAAATATTCCATTAAATTAAAACAAACTCACTCATAATATGAGTAATCTTTTTCAGCAAAACAAACTGAAATTTACTTTAATGAGTACTCTGATTTGTTCTTGTTCATGCCAAACTTCAGCCCATTGACGTTTCTTTCTATCGTCTGCAGAAAAATGTCAGGACAGAGGTTGATCTTTACCTTCCAGGACAGCTGAAACCTTGCACTGAACGAAGAGATGGCGCCACAAGGAGGTGTCATAGATTTTGACATGGATTTCAACCAGATTGATATGGACTACAACAATCCACTAATGGGCATAGTCAGCAATGAAGAAAAGAAGGGACTACCCTCACTGTTGAAGGTGACCACTCAGGATGACGCGTCACGTAAGAGTAAAAACGTGATGGTAGAACAAGATCCGATGGAGGGGCCCAGCCAGTTGTCCTCCATGATAGCTACTCCGACGAGGGGCTTAATAGCTGCCCACAGTGAACAAATTCCAAATACTCCACTCCACAGGACACAACGCTGAAATGCGAGCCGGAAGAAACAGAGAGCCTTTCTGCGATAGGAGCGCAAGCACCAAAGAAACGCAAGCGGTTTTCTTACCCTCATTCCTGAGGGACATATCTATGATCCAGAGCTGAGAGAGACTTCTGCCAGCCTAACTACTACAGACGAAGAATCAGGATTTCTGACACGATTAGATGTACACCCAGTCCCAGATGTCTTGTGCAGAGGTTGTCGAACATGCAACGTTGAGACACCAGCCAGGACATCAGTGACAGACGCATTTGTAGAATGCCCGGACTGCAATGTCCTACATCTACAACGTTTCAGTACCTTAGAAAAATACACTGCAAGCACCAACGAGTCTCACACTCCAGATTTTGTAGCAAATGAGCCGTATGTCCCACTAGGGACGGATCAACGCGCACCGCGGAGCCCAGGATCATACATTCCGCTTGAGGCGGAATCTCATATCCCAGATCGGCCAGCACCGGTTTGGATTCCCACCGAGGCCCGGAGGAAGGAACGTCCTAGGCAGCTGCCAGCTCCCGGTATGGTGGAATACTACAAAATAAGCAAGGTAAACAAAAGAGAATTCGAATTCTACGAAGATGTTCAAGGAAAGTTTATCAACATATTGGAAGGCCTGAAATTATATGCCAGGGTTTTCTCTGAAACTGATGAAAGAAGCATCCTGGATTGCATCTTTGATTTGAGAGATAGAGGTCGAGCAGGCCTTCTCATGGAAAGAACTTACTCCGAGCCGAAGAACTGGATGCGGAGAAAAGGAAGAATCACCATCCAATGCGGATGTTGCTACAATTTTACAAACGACAGATAGGGGAATCCGCCTGGGATTCTCAGATACGACCAGGTGGATCCATTACCACCGATGATAAAGTGGATGATAAAGAGAATGGTCAAGTGGCATATCCTACCCGCCACTTGCATTTCTAACAGTTGCATCATCAACAATTACGAAGAAGGTGACTGCATTCCTCCGCACATTGACCATCATGACTTTGTGAGGCCTTTCTGCACGGTCTCGTTGNCATCAACATTTACGAAGAAGGTGACTGCATTCCTCCGCACATTGACCATCATGACTTCGTGAGGCATTTCNAGAAATCAACGTAATCAGCCCTGGTGAATTCAGAGGAGCTGTGGAAATTCCTCTCCCAATTGGTTCAGTGCTTGTTCTCAAGGGAAACGGTGCAGACGTGGCCAAACACTGCATACCAGGAGTACGACGCCGTAGGGTGTCCGTGACCTTCTGCAGGATGGATGATAGTAAGATACCATATGGATTCCAACAAGACCCGGAGTTGGAGGAACTGTTTCCTTACGAGGTATGAGAAAGTTGTACCTCTGAATACATGCAAAGGGAATTCTTATCCTGGAGCATGACTCAGAAGGTCTGCTTGATCAAGAGCTCAATATACCAAGCACAAAAGATTCACTTGCTTTCTTTTAACAAGCATGGCATGTATCTAATGTAATCAGTCTATGATGTACTCATATCTTGAGAAGGCTCTCAATGCATTTCAGCATGTATTACATGATGTACTCTCTTGGAGGCATTAGCCTATGTTTGATCTGTAGCATCCTTATGGAAGCAGATTAATGGAAATTTCTCTCAAGTTGTGCCTTTCTGTCAATTGCTTTTTTGTGCGATAGATGAAAGCTGTGGAGTTTTAATGAACAAAGAACGAAACGACAAATTTTTGACAATAAATAAAACACAAATAAAAGATAATTATAATAAATAAATAACAAAATAAATTTCTTTTGAAAACCAACCAATTGAAACTAAAACTTTAAAAACATATTTTGAAAAAATCAAACGTAATAAAAACAACAACAAAATAAAACAAACTTTTTGAATGGATACTTCCATTTTTGGAATTTCCTACCCTTTGTGCGAGCAGCACAACCATCGTTATCTACACTGACTCTCCACACATCCTCGCACAATTTCACATTCTGCACAAAACTCCACGAAGATTTACAAATCTTCTTCAAAATCAACATTTCCACATGACACACTACCGCAAATTCAACATCACAAGCTCTTTGTATATTTCAAATCACATCTTCAAATCAATACCTAAATCCTGATTATCTCATCTTTGAATTGATACTTACATTTCAATTATCTCATCTTTGAATTGAAACTTACATTTCAATTATCTCATCTTTGAATTGATACTTACAGTTCAATTTTTGTTTCCGAATCAGTCCTAAATTTTTGATTCTTCACATTTGAGGTCGGACCTCACATTCCGACACCTTCTTTTGAGAATTGACCTACATTTCAATTCTCATTTCTGAATCAGTCCTAAATTTCTGATTCTTTACATTTGAGGTCGGACCTTACATTCTGACACCTTCTTTTGAGAATTGACCTACATTTCAATTCTCATTTCTGAGTCAGTCCTAAATTTCTGATTCTTTACATCTGAGGTCGGGCTCTACATTCCGACACCTTCTTTTGAGAATCGACCCAAATTTCAATTCTCATTTCTGAATCAGTCCTAAATTTTTGATTCTTTGCATTTGAGGTCGGACCTTATATTGCGACACCTTCTTTTGAGAATTGACCTAAATTTCAATTCTCATTTTTGAATCTGTCATAAATTTCTGATTCTTTACATTCGAGGTCGGACCTTATATTCTGACACCTTTTGAGAATTGACCTAAATTTTAATTCTCATTTCTGAATCAGTCCTACATTTATGATTCTTTACATTTGAGGTCGGACCTTATATTCCGACACCTTCTTTTGAGAATTGACCTAAATTTCAATTCATATTTCTGAATCAGTCCTAAGTTTTTGATTCTTTACATTTGATGTCGGACCTTATATTTCGACACCTTCTTTTGAGAACTGACCTAAATTTCAATTCTCATTTCTGAATTGGTCCTAAATTTCTAATTTTTTGCATTTGAGGTTGGACCTTATATTCCGGCACCTTCTTTTGAGAATTGACCTAAATTTCAATTCTCATTTCTGAATCAGTCCTAAATTTCTGATTCTTTACATTCGACGTCGGACCTTATATTTCGACACCTTCTTTTGAGAATTGACGTAAATTTCAATTCTCATTTTTGAATCAGTCATAAATTTCTGATTCTTTACATTTGAGGTCGGACCTTATATTCCGACACCTTCTTTTAAGAATTGACCTAAATTTCAATTCTCATTTCTGAATCAGCCCTAAACTCTTGATTCTTTGCATTTGAGGTCGGACCTTATATTCCGACACCTTCTTTTGAGAATTGACCTAAATTTCAATTCTCATATCTGAATCAGTCCTAAATTTCTGATTCTTTGCATTTGCGGTGGGACCTTACATTCCGACACCTTCTTTCGAGAATTGACCTACATTTCAATTCTCATTTCTAAATCAATCCTACATTTCTGATTCATTACATTCGAGGTCGGTCCTTACACTCCGACTCTGTCTCTCTCTCCCTCTTTTTAAGTTGATATTTGAATTTCAATGCCCACATCAGGGTCAACACTTACATACTGATTCCCATCCTTTATGAATACCTAAAACTTCATTACTCAAAATTCACTCTCTGATCCCCAGCGAGAGTCCCTGCTTCTCGGCTTGATTAAGCACACACCTGCTAATTCTCCAGCAGAAACAAATCACACACACAACTCTACACGTACTTCTGGGTCTGTTGACTTAGGGGTTTGTATTGGTTCTTGTTGATCTCGTCGGTCAACACCAATACGCGCGGTGTGCTTGCCCAGCACACCGCACCTATTGGGGGTCCATTTGTTGACCTCATTTTTGGTTGAGGTTTAGTTTGTCCTCTTTAGTAGCCTAGGGTCTAGCTATAGGACTTTTCTTGTTGACTATTCCTAGAAGACTAGACTTGAAACCCTCACCATTAGAAATTCTACCCTTCTCTTCTCAACTTGAAGTTCCACATATTGGTCTCAACCTCTAAGTACTTAGTAGGTGGGATCACTATGGGGGAAACTCAGGATGAGTCACCCTTAGGATTGCTGGACCTTAGGGTTGGACTTGGGTGTTGGTCTGGAGCTAAGGCACTCACTACACTCATCTACACCCCATTCACCCACAACCCTGAGCTAGGTTGACCTTGGGTGTTGGTCTAGAGCTAAGGCACTCACTACACTAATCTACACCCACAATCACTCACAACCCTGAACTCAAATCTGGAGCTAAGGAATTCACTACACTCATCTACACCCACATTCACTCACAACCCTAAACTCAAACTTCTAGCCTAGTTGGGATACTCATGTAGATGGTCCCCTAAACCTACTAGCCCTAGAGCTAGATCCCTTGATCTTTTGGGATACTCATGTAGATGGTCCCCTAAACCTACTAGCCCTAGGGAATCCCTTGATCTTTTGGGATACTCATGTAGATGGTCCCCTAAATCTACTAGCCCTAGGGCTACGGTTTAACTAAGACCATTATGTAGAGGACCCAAAATGGGGTTTTCCTTGGTCCATGGCTTGTTGGTGATGATTGGTACCTCAACTCTACCAAAATACCCATCTTGGCCATTGGCTTATTGGTGATGATTGGTACCTCAACTCTTACCAAAATACCCATCTTGGCCTTTTACCCTAAAACAATTGGGTGATGATTGGTACCTCAACTCTACCAAAATACCCATCTTGGCCTTTTGCCCCTAAAACACCCCCGATATACCAAAATACCCCTCCATAATCCAAAATCCCAAAAATTCCAAAAAACTCCCAATAAATCACAAATATTCCCAATTTCATTTCTTTCAACTACTACATGACCCAATTTGGTCAATTTGACCATCTTTAACCAAAATCTTCAAATTACACTTTAAAGACCCAAATCTCCCCAAATCCAACTCAAATTTCCATCAATTTGATCTCAATTGACCCCAATTCCCATCCTAAACTCAAATTCACTTTTCATATGACCAAACTAAACCAAATCCAAGCTCAATTGGTCCATGACTTGAACCCAATTTTGATTTGGGTCAAAACCCCAATTTTGACCATATGACTTAATCTCACCAAATTGAACCTATGGCCTAGTCAATTGGTCCCAATTGATGTTGAAAAACCTTTATAACATTTCTATACATCAAAATCAACCATCAATTGACATAGATGAAGTTTCAAATCCATTTTTGGCCTAAATCCAAAATTTTCAAATTTAGCCCCAAATTGGCTAAGTCCCCAAATTTCACCCATTTCATTGCCTTAACCTCCAAACTGGCATCCAATTAATGTTTAAAACTCTTCATGAGGTTCCTGTTGACCATTTACAATAATCAATTTGGACTTAGCCCAAGGCTAACCCAAGCTAGACCGAAGCCTAGCCCAACATGACCAAATTGATTAAAGTTCAAAATTCCTTCAAATTGACCCCCGAATTGAACTCAAAACCACTTCCATCCTTCACAAAAGTTGTTCCTTATGATCATATACACCAAATGAAAAAATTAATTGGGCCAATTTACATGGCTAGCTTAACTCAAACCCAAGTTTTGGTCATTTGCACCCACTTGGACCCATGCACTAAATGTGAACTAACCACCTTAAAGCCACCAAATTAACTCCATCACAACCATTAGTTGGACTTAGTGCCCAGTCCGAATACCATGAAACCACCTAAATCACGCCATGGACCAAAGGTCCCCCAAATTAATGGATCTTATTTCCAAAAATGCACATGCTTAAGATATCTTTGCCAAATTCAAGCACATTTGCATTNAGCTCCTAGCCACCTCCCCCTGGCCGGCCGGCCAGCCTAGTGGCCGGAAAAGCCCAAAACCGAGAGCCACCCCCATGGTACCTCACCCAAATCTAACCTAGAGGATAGCTCATCCAAATCAAACTATGGAGCTCCTCTGCCCCTCCACCTAAGCACCACATTACACCTCCTAATTGGCCAAGACAGCCACCATAACCCCATTTTTATAAAAGGCCGCCTCCATGGCCATTGAACTAGACAGCCACCATAACCCCATTTTTATAAAAGGCCACCTCCATGGCCGTTGGATTGGCCACGACAACCACCATAGCCCCATTTTTATAAAAGGCCACCTCCATGGCCGTTAAAAAATATGCCCTGAGAGCCACCCCATGGACATTTTTATAAAAACTCACCTCCCACAACCATGGGAGAGCCATGACAACCACCATAACCCCATTTATATAAAAAGCCACCTCCACGGCCATGAGAAGGAGATGAAATTTCCTTAGAGAGGTCTCTCCAAACTTCACACAGAGCTTCCCTAAGATCCCCTCAGTTCATTCCAACCACTTTCCCTCACCCATTCCCATTGCCGGAGCCCAATTTTGAGCTCAAAACCATGCCAGAAATCAGAACAGAACCCAATACACCTCCACACTCCACCAAACATTAATTCCTTGTGCCTACACCTTCGGAAGAGTGAAAGAAGACAAAGCCCCATCAAATACCCCTTCCACAGAGCCTCTACCATAGCTCTAGAACAACACTCAAATCCGGTCGTGATCGAATTCATATCTAGGCCTTACACCAAGACCAGGTACTTAATCCCTAGCCTCCTTGGACCCCAACGAACGTGTCGAGCATCTTTGATTGAAGCTTCCCTTCTCAGAGCAAAGGTATAAAGCTTCTCCTTCAACGAACGTGCCGAGCACCTCTGATCGAAGCTTCTCTTCTCAGAGCAAAGGTATAAAACTCCTCCTCCTTCCGAGCTTATTTTGATTCTCCATTTACTTAAGCTTGATTTCATGGCACCTTAGCCGTATAGATGTGTTCGTCTCGCTTAGACGAGTCCATATGATCAAACCCAAAGTGATTTGGTTGAGTCTAGGATGAGATCTTAAGGTTTTAGTTTGGACGGGCATGGGATCAGTCTATCGTGGACGATGACGGGGAGCCGTTCTATCAAGCGTGTATCAAACGGACGGGGGAGATCGAGTCGGACGACACTTTGAGACGTGAATAGCGGGTCGAGTCAGCAAGCTACGTGGACGGTGGCGTCCAACCAGAGTGCGTCACGCATGCTTTCGGAGCCGTCGTATGATGAGGTGGCATGTGCGGTTTAAATAGAAAAATAGGGGTATTTTCTTATTTATTTAATACCCTTAATATCAAAAATATATAACTATATGTAGAATAATCACAAAAATAAAATAAAAATACCTCTTGCTCAAAAATCCATAACTTTGTGTAGAAAAATCAAAAAAATAAAATAAAAATATCCTCTTGCTTAGTAATACATAACTTTGTGTAGAAAAATCATAAAAATAAAATAAAAATACCCTCTTGCTCGGTGAATAGATGACAATAATGTAGAATAATTTTCAAGCCCATTTGATGCATAAAATATTTTTAATTAATTAAATACTATCAGGAATCATTTCATTGTCCATGCATATTGAGATATCACCTTGGCTTGAAATATTTACATATTGTAGCCTCTGTAAAGGGAAACATTCTCTAATTTTTTCAAAGTCAGATAACAGAGATCCATATTTTTCAAGTTATTTCACATTATTTCCTTAAAATAATCATAGAAATTAGTATATTGATTATTAAATTCTAAGAAAATTTTGGAAAGTCTACCATGACCAGAAAAACCTTTGGAAATAATTTCACGGGTCAAGTCATTTAAAACATCCTTAAATTTTCCAAATACTTAATCACTAAGATAATTAAATTTGGAAAATATAAATATTTAAATGACTTGATTTTTGCTCTTCACTGTGATTTATGATCCAGAGAACTCACCATAAAAGTTTCAAAATACTTTGAGTTCATTTAATAACTTAAATTGATTTTTAAAGATAAATACCACTCTTAACACATAAATGATTTTTTAAAAAAATCAAAATATAACTCAAAAAATTATGAAACTTAGTTTTTTGAGTTCTCTGTGAT
>JXCR01143035.1:377087-425216 GCA_002079205.1 Phalaenopsis hybrid cultivar | reverse complement strand
TATATATATATATAAATTTATACGGGTTGCCTTCCACAAAGCCATTTGTTTAACGTCATGAGCCCGATGTACCATTGTTTAATTAGTATGACTCAACATCAAAATTTTTTAAAATTGTGGCATGTGCCATTCATAATATTGTTTCAATCGATGGCCATTAACTTTAAATATCTTTCCAATTTTAGGATCTTTAATAACAACAATTTCATAATAATAGACTTTAATCACCTTAAATGGTCCTAATCATATAGATTTCAATTTTCCTGGGAATAATCTAAATCTAGTATTATACAATAGAAATTCTTGTCTAGGTTCAAATTTCTTTTTTATAATCTTCCGATCATGCCAAATTTTCATTTTCTCTTTATAGATTTTTCTATTATCATATGCTATATTTTTAATCTCCATAGGTTCATTGAGTTGTAATAATCTTTTCTCACCAACATCTTTTTGACTAAAAGTAAATTCCTTAATAGCCCAAAATGCTTTATGTTCCAATTCTACTAGTATGTGACATGCTTTTCAAAAAATAAGACTATATAAGGACATTCCAACAGGAATCTTATAAGGAGTTCTATATGCCCAGAGTGTAGTATATAATCTAGCAGACCAATCCAATTTATAAGGATTAATAACTTTTTATATACTTTATTTTATTTCACGATTTGATATCATTGCTAGACCTCTTGTTTGAGGATGACAAGAAGTAGAGAATTTATGCAAAATGTCATGTTTTCTAATCAATTTCTCGATTTTCTTATTCCTAAAATGGGATCCTCCATCCATAATAATTACTCTCGGCATTCCATATCTTGTAAAAGTATTTTTATATAAAAATTTTGAAACACTCCGAACATAACATTTAGGTACAAAAATAGATTCAATCTATTTGAACATATAATCAACAACAAGTAATATATATAAATTTCTAAATGAAGGCATAACTGGTCCCATAAAATCTAATCCGCACATATAAAAATTTTTAACTTCCAATGTCTAATTTAGAGGCATTTCATTTTTTCTAGTAATATTTCCTACTTGCAATTTCAACTTCCAATGTGTAATTTAGAGGAATTTTGTTTCTTCTAGAAATATTTCCTACTCTCCTACATCGATCACATGTTTTAATATATTCATTAACATCTCTAAAAAGAGTAGGCCAATAAAATCCAGTCTGCAAAATTTTATGTGCAGTTCTATTTATTCCAAAATGTCCTCCAAATTCAGAATCATGACATCTTTTAATTATTTGTTGAGTTTCTTCATAAGGCACACACCTTCTAATAATTAGATCTTTACATTATTTATATCAATATGGGTCATCCCAAAAATAAAATTTTGAATCATAAATAAATTTCTTTAATTGTTGATTTTTAACATCTGGTGGTAGAATATCACTTGCAATATAAATTACTATATCGACACACTATAGTATATTCACTATATTAATATTATATAATTGTTCATCAGGGAAAGTTTCCAAAATTTCATTTGCAATTTTAGTTAATATTTCTTGTTCTAGTCTTGGCAAGTGATCATCTATTTGATTATCATTTCCCTTTCTATCAACTACCATAAAATTGAACTCTTGCAGTAGAAGTATCCATCTAATTAATCTTGGTTTAGCATCATTCTTTTGCATTAAATATTTGATAGCAGAATGATTTGTATGCACTATACATTTGGCTCCAATTAAGTAAGGTCTAAATTTATTGAAGGCATAGACTATAACTAATAACTCTCTTTCACTAGTAGTGTAATTAATTTGAGCATCCTTTAGAGTTTTACTAGCATAATATATTACTTTAAAAATTTTGTTGTGCCTTTGTCATAAACAACTCCAACAACATTATCACTAGCAACGCAAATTATTTTAAATGGTTTCTCCCAATAAAGTGGATTTATTATAGGTACAATGATTATTTTTTTTTCAACAGTTCAAATGCTTTTATGCATTCCTCATTAAAATCAAATTTTGTATCTTTTTCTAAAAGTTTGCATAATGGCTTAGTTATTTTTGAAAAAAAATTTATATAACGTCTGTAGAAATGGGAATATCCCAGAAAACTTCTTACCCCTCTAATTTTTGGGAAAAGTTGTCACTTGCCAGTTGAATTGAAGCATAAAGCTTATTGGGCTATAAAAGGGTTCAATTTTAATTTGAAAGAAGCTGGTGAGAAAAGATTATTACAGTTGAATGAGCTTGAAGAAATTAGAAATGAATCTTAAGATAATGCAAGGATTTGTTAGGAAAAGATGAAAGAATGGCCTGATTGGAAGATAAAAAAAAGAGAATTTTTAACATGGACATGAAGTTTATTATACAATACAAGATTAAAATTATTTTCTGGAAAATTGAAGTCTAGGTGGAAAGGGTCATTCAGAGTTATAAAAGTCTATCCCTACGGAGCCCCAAGACTGGAAGAACGATTAAAGTGAATGGGCATAGATTGAAATCATATTTTGATGGTCAAAGACCAGCTTACAAAGAGACTGTAATGTTGGGTCACCCAGAATAAGACTTGGAATGTCGGGATGACCACATTAAACCAAGCGCTTTGTGGGAGGCAGAAGTTACTTTTTATAGATATGGGGAAATGAGGAAGTGAAATGAAGAAGTTGTAGTAGTGCTGATGACATTACCATATTTATCGTTGTTTAGTTTACTTTTGAGTTTATTTTGTTTGAAAAATTTTACTTATATTTATGTTTAGATCTTTTTGTAGTTCATGTATTTGCAAAAAAAATTAAAAATATCTTTATTTACCTAATTTTACAAAAAAAAATTGAGAATTTATTGGATTGAAATTGAAACAGCAAAGAATTTGGAAGTGAAACATGATGCGTCAAATTCCAGAGAGCTGGTGCATGATGCGCCAGATTGGCGCATGATGCGCTGTGGTACCGAAAATGACTAAAACATGTAAAAATGAGGTTTTTGTCAGTTTTTTCTCCGTATAAATCCTAAAAACCAACTCCGAAACATATTTTACGGGGAGAAATGAAGGAAGAGTCACAAATTTTCAAATCCTATGGCTTCCCACACTAAAAACTCTGTTAAATTTGGAATTTTCAACCGGAGAAAGTTCATCAACTTTGATGCACAGAAGTTACATGATCGAGTTATAGTGAAGAATAGGCTAATCAAAGAATTAGGATTTGTGAATTGAGGATTCAACACGCCAAATACTCGAGTGGAAGAGACTATTGAGCAAAGGCGTTGGGAAGTGCTTTTCTACACTACTACCACTGTTATTGTTCCTGTAGTAAAAGAATTTTATGCGAATCTTTATGGGATCAATGAAGGAAATCTATTTTGGGTTTGATTGTCAATGGATATGCAACTGGACTTGGACATCCATCCACTATTTTCCTATTATGTTGTCAGTACCTTATAAAAGTTGGGAAAAAGTGCTTCTTCCTTAGAAGCCGATGGATCCAGAAGTCTATTGCAACTATATTCAAATGGGAGATGAAATTGATATGAATGTGTTCATGGATCAAGAATATCAGAATTCATCACCTGTTCAGCCCTACTACAATTCGAGTACACTTTTGAAGAAGATCAAAAGGATTGAAAAAGAGATGTACAATCTCATGCATGTGATTTGGAATATTACTGAAATGCTGGATCATTTGGGTTGGAGACTAAAGGAACATGTTGAAGATACTGAGCGTATTGAAGATGGTTTGATACTTATGTTCAAGAAACATTTGTAGATTGAGGAGTAAAATTCAACTGATGAATTTCCATATCGACCCTTCTACAAATTGTATATGCACTACCAATCTATGGGAGATATCCAAGAGGATGATAGTGAAGAAGATGTTTGAACTTAATTTATGCACAGAACTTATGTTTAGTATTGTTTGTTTTACTTATTTTGTTGTTTTAGATTTCATTTCCTTTCTATTGTTGAACACTATCTATGTTTATGTTTTGAATTTTGATGTTTATATTTTACTGTTATGATGTTGGTTTGCTTTAAAAAACACTGAACTTAATGTTTGTTAGTTTGAAAAATGTTAGTTTGTAATATATATAAATGTGAGTTTTGTGTTGTTTCTAAAATTTTAGTTTTAGTGTGATGTTTAATTATGCTTAGAAAGGTTTATTTGATTCAAATAGAGGTTGACGTAAAGCGGTATCCACAAAAACTGAAATTTGGTGAATTTAAGCTCTGGCGCTTGATGCGCCAGTTTACAGAGTCTTGGCGCATGATGCGCCAGATTGGCACATGATGTGCCAAATTGGCACATGATGCGCCAGAGCTCCGAACACGCTAGATCATCTAGAAAAATATGAAATTGCATGGACAAACTCCATTTTTTTCTTAAGTCGTCTCGTACCTTTAGACCTTGGTCTAGTGCATCACATTGTGGGTGAAACAGAAAGATTTGGAGGCTAAGAACCATAGATTTCATATTTGCTTGGTAAGAGCTTCACTTTTACAAAGAAATTTTTTATTTTCACCATGGATTTGTGAGATCCAAAATTTAGGGCTTTTGATGAAAAAGTTTGAATAAAACTCGTGGTAAAAGTTTCTTGCCAAATAATCTTTCTTGAGAAGTTAGGTTTTTGATTTAGTAATTTATTTAGAATTATTTGGATTTTTATAGAATTTTCAAATGGCTCCTCGAATTAAGGGAGGAATGGCAACTGAAGATTTTGAGGCACGAAGATTTGTTAGTTTGAAAGCCCAACATAGTTACAATACTCAAATGGAGATAAGAAGAATGATCCAATAACGGGCGTTTGCAAACCCGGGTGGCAAGATCGAAATGTTGATCCATGCCATAAATTGGGAAAGATTATGCTGCTTCACTGCTAGCAATCTTCCCGATGGTTCGGGAGTTAATCCAAACCTGAGGTTCACTGCTGATGACCATATACTGGCTAGAAGTAAAAAAGTTGAATTTACTGCAGATTGGATTAATACTTTTTATGGGTTGAGGGGGTGTATTTTTTTATGAATACGTTGCTTTCGTGATGACTAATTCATCACTAGATGAAGTGATTGCATTTTTTACTGATGGAATAGGAGAGTGGAAGATTAAGAATAACAAGATAGTTAACTTCTCTGCTTCCTTATTGACTATTCAATCAAAAGTCTGGAACCACTTCATTTCTGCCAGACTGTTCCTTGGTTGATTCCATGTAGATTTATCTAAAAATCTTTCACCACAGGGATGAATACGACAATATTAGTGTAACAAAGCACTTATAAACGTCTCTTCGCAATGATCTCTTCAACTCTAGTATTTGGTGCATTGAATCCTTGATTCATAAACCATCGTTCTTTGATTAACCTCTTATTCACTAGAAAATGACCATGCAACTTTTAAGCATCAAAATTGACAAACTTTTTTGGTTGAAATTTCAAATATAGCAAAATTTTTAGAGTGGGACGGCATTAGACTTGAAATCTAGTGACTCCTCCCTCATTTTCCCTTCTAAAATGGACTTTGGAATTAGTTTTTGGGACTTATAAGGAGAAGAACCGACCAAAAACTGCCAAAAGCCACCTTTTGAAACATTTTAAGTCATTTTTGTCACCGCGGCGCATCATTATGCCAGCTCTCTAGAATTTGGCGCATCAGCCAGTTCTAAAAATTTGCTTTTTCGATTTCGATCAAAAAATTCTCAATTCTTCCATAAAATTAGGTAAATAAAGATGTTTTTTAAATTATTTTCTCAATTACTCAGAATATATGAAAACAAAAATATAGTTATATTGAAAATATTCCAAAAAAAAACTAAAAACCAAAATAAACAACGATAAGTATGGGTTGCCTCCGACAAAGGGCTTGGTTTAATGTCGTCAGCCCGACATTCCCAGTCTTTATTCTGGGTGACCCAATATTATAGTCTCTTTAAAAATTGGTCTTTGACCATCAAAATATGATTTCAACCTGTGATCATTTACTTTAAACATCCTTCAAGTTTTAAGAACTTCAATATTAACAGGTCCATAGGGATAGACTTTTACAACTCTGAATGACCCTTTCCACACAGACTTCAGTTTTTGAAGAAATAATTTCAATCTTCTATTGTATAACAAAAATTCCTGTCCAGGTTCAAATTCTTTTTTTATTATCTTTCGATCATGCCATTCTTTCATTCTTTCCTTATAAATTCTAGCATTATCATAAGATTCAATCCTAATTTCTTGAAACATTTAATCCTAGGGATTAAAGTTTCCAATAATTGTTGTTCTTGTGCTTTAGTTAATTTTGAGGATACTATAATAGGTAATGTAGATAAATCTCCTAAGAATGCATACTTCAAATATTTAGAAAGTGTTTTCAGTTCTAGTTTAGGAGGTTTCTCAATAGATGAAGTAAAATTCTTATTACTTTCTGTAGGGTCTACCTTTTCAAACTTTTCCTGAACATAATTCAAATCTTCTTTACTCACTTTTGTAGATTCATCTTGAACTTTGTTGTCATCTTGATATTCCTCATAATCCTTTTCAAATTCCCTTTCAAATGTCTTTTTAAAAAATTAATGGGTTAGATATTCATTAATATACATTGTGAAGCATTTAATCACATGCTCTATTGTAGGGTATCTCATTGATTTTGTAATATTCAATGTAACCTCTTGATCACTAACTTTCATAATTAGTTCTCCTTTGTTCTCATCTATCAAAGTTCTTCCAGTGGCTAGTAATGGTCTTCCTAAAATGATAGGAATTTATTTATCTTCCTCCATATTTAAAACAATAAAGTCTATAAGAAAGATAAATTTATCAAATTTTACCAATAAATCTTCTATAACTCCTTTAGGAAAGGTAAGCAAATGATCAGCTAACTGAAGAGTTACAGTTGTAGGTGAAATGTCTCCTAAGCCCAACCTTTTAAAAATTGATAATGACATAAAATTAATACTGACTCCTAAATAACATAATGCTTTTCCAAAAAATCTTTTGCTAATAGCACAAGGGATTATAAAACTTCCAAAACCTTTCAGTTTCTCAGGAAGTTTTTTTTAAATTATAGCACTAAACTCTTCACTCACTGCAATAGTCTCACTATCTACAAACTTCCTTTTCTTATCAAGTATATCCTTCATGAACTTCACATAACCTGACATTTGTTCCAAAGCTTCAACAAATGGAATGTTTATCGTTAATTAATTTAATATTTCTAAAATTTTTTAAGATTGGTTCTCTATTTTTCTTCTTCAATCTTTGAGGAAATGGAGGTGTTTTTTATTGGTTTAATACGACATTCTGACTCAAAATAAAAAAACTTCACCAAATTTTTCATTTTCGACCTCATCTTTTTCAATTTCAATTTCCACTTCTTTTTGAACTTTGTTTTCAAAATCTTTTCCACTTCTCAGTTGAATAGCATTAATTTGCTCTTTGTTCTAGACATTAGGATTAACTTCAACATTAATAGGCAATGTTTCTGGAGGTCTATTGCTAAGTGCAGTAGCAATACATACCAATTTATTTTCTATGTTTCTAATTGTAGTTCCTTGACTATATAATTGACTCAAGATTTGCAATATCAAATCTTCTATTGATAATTTTTTATACTTAATCTGTAAATTATTAAGACTTGGAGGGTAATAAGGTTTTTAAGTTGGATTTCCTTGATTTTTGGAGTTTCCAATGGGTTCGTAGTGTTGTTTCCCCATTGTGGATTTACAACATTAGAATTATCATTACTTGATGCTCGAAAACTTGAGATTAAATTAATAATAAACATGCAATGAAACCTAAACACTAATGTAAATTTAATGAAAATAATTTATCTTTAAAACCTCTTTTGAACTCCCAATTACCTTCTACATATAATGCAAGTGTACATATCTTTCAAGTAATACAAGGATCTAATGGAGTCCTAGACATCGATCCCACAGGAAAGCTGAAAATATATATAAGCTAGCTATTAATAGTCTATTATTAAATAAAAATAAAAGTAAAAACAAAGTAAAATACAAAGTTTGAATTTAAACTACTCAAGTGAAATGCTACTAAATATGCAGATGTAAGACTACAATAAGTTAAGTTAAACTAGATGCTAAACTTTCAAAAGTAAAATTGCTGAAATAAAACAAAGGTTTTTGTTGAAAAAAAATTCAAGCATGAGAAAACACCCTTCCCATTTACAATGAATATATGGATTGTGAAGAAATTGAAATCATTTGAAAAATATATTTAAAAACTATTTTGTGCCAAAAAGAAGCAATTTTATTCTCTACCCTCTTCCGAGCTCTATAAAGAACATTGTCTAATCGATAGTTTGGTCCCTAATTTCGTAGTTAGGCTGGGAGGATACCGGCTGTCACTCCAGAGCTTCCACTACTCCCTCATCTAAGGGCTAACATGCTCTCCTTAGTTTCCAATCAACTGAACCAAATTGGGGATTCTAATATGTCACGTTAAAATTTTCCAATTCTACATCCAATGAAGTATATTTCTCTATTTTTTTGCACCCAATCCCATGGATGACATACTCTCCCATGAAATCAAATGTGTTTCTCAATTTGTTGTAGAAATCATATCCTCTTTTAGAACATATGTTTCTCAATACATTTTAACAATTCAATTGGCCAGATCAAAAATTAAATGAAGATCGGAGTTCAAATCATCACAAATTTTTGACATTTAAAACCGTAGAAAACAAAATCAATTATTCTCAAAACCATTTCTTCAATGTAGGGATATGGATAAATAATAATACTCAACATTCATGAGAATGAAACAATAAAACACGAACTTCATATATAAAAACAAGTTTACAAACAAAAGAAACGAAAAATGAAAAATAAAACTTATCTCACAATCCATCCCAAGAAAATCCATAGAAGTTCTTTTTAAGCCTTTTTCTCTTTACAAGCATCCTCAAATCTCTCTTAGAAGTGTAATGAAGAAGAAATCTCTCACCTTCCCTCTCCTCTTACAACTCTAGAAGAAAATCTCCATGCCCTAGACTTTCTCTCTCTATCTCTCCCTCTTGGTTCTCACGCCACCTATCTTTTTCACCCCCCTTAGAAGGTGTTCTCCAACTTGATTTTATTTTAGGCCACCTCCCCTGAAAAGAATCTCAATTTCCCTCCAAAATTCAAAAGTCAATCCTTTAAGTTCAAAAGATCTGCCTCTTTGATCCAAGTGTCAAATCCCTTCAAGCTAGAACATTCCAAAGTTTCTAGATACATTGAATCACTCCATGGGGTGTTTAGAACAAGTGTCCCTTTGAAAATTTGCACAAAATTTTTCTTAAACTACCTTTATTTGAAAAAGACATAGCTGACACATCATACGTCAGCGCTCTGGATTTTGGTGCATCATGCGCTAAACCCCAAAATTGGCCATTTTGCTCCAAATTTTGCTCCATTTGTCATTTTTGCTCCAAATGGCTAAAAATGGTATATCTGCAACAAAAAAACAAAATTACTTTTGTTTAAAGTGCAATATTGCCAAAAATAGGCATAAAAGGGTACTTAAAATAGTATATTATTTTTGTGTATCAAAATCCCCCAAACCTAAATGTTACTCATCCTCAAGTGAAACTTTTATTACATAAAAGTATATAGGACAGAGATTAACTTATCTCTTCTATACTTTAGTTCAATAAATAGAATGACAAAAATTAAGAAAAACCTTTAGTAACTTAGGCTCAAATTCAAAGTCTAGGAGTATCTAATAATCAAATTTAAGATTTTTGAATCTCTTTTCATTTCAAAAAAAATTACAATTTGTCATGCTAAGGACATTTAGAACATTCTTATGAAAAAGAACTTCATGAAAACTTTACTAGGAATGCTACTAATATTTCAATACAAGTTTAGAAAGTGTAATCAAGGTCCTTCCTTAAGTTGATCCAAGTGAAGCCAATTTTTGATTAGGCATCTCCTCACCCATTTTTTTTCTTTTCTTTTTCATCCTCTTCCTCTTCTTTTTTTTTTAGGATCTCTTAAATCCCTCTTTTTTTTCTTTTTTTTTTCCTTTTTTAGGTGAGGATTACTATATCTAGATAGCCTTTAATAGTTTTGAATTTCACTATCCTCTTCTTAAAGTTATAAGTCCACAACTCTCCTTACTTAATAAAGTCATACTAGTTTATGATTTTCATAAAGCCTCATTCATTTCTTCTTACATGAAACTCTAAAATTCTTAACACTTCAAACAATATAATTTTCTTTACTTTAAAATAGAAAAACATAGTCTTATCCTATCATACCAAATATCTTTAACTTTAGAATTGACCTTCATTATTAAAACTTTTTACCTAAATTTACTATAACATTTATAAATATCAGTATATACATTTAAAGTTAATTCTTGACATCCCAGGTCATGTTAAATTAATTTTGAAAAATATAGTTACTTAAGTACAAATAAAATTCAGTTTTCTCCATTTCAAAAAAAAAAAAATTGTTTCCCCCCAAACATAAATTTTTAAATGATTTTAAAGATATTTTAGTACAAAATTTTAGTTGGTGAAAGAAAACAGTAAATGTATAAAAATAAAAACTAACCTGTAGAGAATTTCTAAACATGAAATTGGGTTTATATACTGTATATATTAACTGTAAAACTACATATTGGCTTTTAAGCATTAAATAAAACATAATATATTCTAAAAACATTGCGGGGAATTAAAACAGAAAAACTAAAATTGAAAAACAATAATATAAAATATTAAACATTCAACATGCTCAAACTAGAAATACTAAAACTAAAACTGAAAAGTAAAAGGTCAACTATTACTATTTCAAATTACAGGTCCACAACAAAACATAAAAACCTTAAATCCAAAAAGTCTCAAATAAAAGTGCAACATAGTACAAACAAATATACAAACAACACATAATATCAAATCAAACTTAAACTAAAGTATAAGTTCTCATCTCCTTCCTCACCATCATCATCATCATCATCTTCTTCTTCTCTTACCTCTTCATCTTCTTCATGAATGGGAGCATAAGGAATAAAGCTGGGACTAGCAGAAAATTTCACATTAGGTTCACCCATGAAGTGTCTAACCATAGCATTTTGAAAATCTACATCATGCTGAACTCTCCTCTGCTGATATTCATAATTAAATGAATTCCTTGCTTCTATCTCTCCCAACTGAGTATGTATATTAATTATATCTTATTTTTGAATCATGAGCTAGTCCATAATATCTTCAAATGATACAAAACTAGAAGTAGATGCCCCTGCAACAGATGTTGAGAGCCTATCCCTTCTTCCATTTCTAGACTGAATAAACGTTTCTAGCCTTTGACTCATGTGCCTCCCAATCAGATTCTGAGGCTGTAATCTCTCTTCATTTCTATGAGATTCGACTCCTGATTGTTCCCATAGAGTGAAATTTAGGGTAGGATATCCCAAGCCTCCAACAGTAGCACTACCAGCAATACTCCAAGTGTTATGAACTATAAGCGCACCAACGTCTATTTCCTTCATGTTCTGAATGCAATTGTTCAACACAGCTCGATTCTTTGTAACATCAGCAATATGATTTGTAGGTAAAATTATGGTAGAGATGAAGTGATGCCATACTTTGGACTGAATCAACAACATGGAAACGGGGAAGTTAACTATTTTGTTTTTCTTTATCTTCCACTCCCCTCTTCCATCAGTCAGAAAGGCAATGACTTCTTCCAGTGATGAATCAGTGATAACAAATGCATCATATTCATTATGGAAGGCATTCCTCAGTCCATATAACACATTAATCCTTTCAAAGGTAAACTCAACTTGCCTACCTCTCACCAAAATATGATCTTCCTTAGTGAACCTAAGGTTGGCATAGAACTCCCAAAGAATTGGGACGATTGCTACAGCATTGAATTAGTAGAATTGCTCCCAATTTCTCACGAGAATCAACCTTTCAACCCCGCTTCCCTGGTTCACAAATGCCATTTCCTAGATCAATCTTTGGGTCTCAATATGTGTATTGTAACATCAAATTAACAAACTTTTGAGCATCAAATTTGCCCGATGTTCTTCCTCTTTTTGTGCAGGGAACCATCGAAGGTTCTATGAAAATCCAAATAAATCTAAGATAAATTACTAAATTGCAAATTTAACTCCATAAGCAAGATTGTTTGGTAAGAAAATTTTCACTATGAGTTTTATCCAAGCATTTTCATCAAAAATCTCATTTTTCAAATCTCCCAAAATCCATGGTGAAAATAAAAAATTTCTAAGTTAAAATGAAGCTCTTACCAAGAGAAGATGAAATCTATGATATTTGGCCTCTAAATCCTTCTCCTTAGCGTGTAATGTAATGTCTTAGACTAATGGTTGGAGATGGAAGATGACCTAGTAGCAAAAATGGAGGCTTTTGTGCGATTTCAGGGGTATTTTAGCCAATCTGGCATGTGCCAGCACAATTTTTGGTTGGAGGACTTGCTCGTTGGAATTTATCGGTCACTAGAATCAAAATCTAGTTGCCCACTTCGGAAGGACATTTTAATTTACATATATATATATATATATATATATATATATATATATATATATATAAGCTCTAGAAAAATATGAAATCAAACTAACCCCATATTTTTTATAGTTTAAATGAAAGAGCACTATACCTCAAAATTTTTTATCTATCCCACAGGATAAACACAAGACTTGAGGATGAGACTTGATCAAATAAACTAAAAAATATATGACATCCGTTTGGTCTGCAAAACCATTTTATTTATCTATAAGTTCCCCTATTTAATATAAAGAATTAAATGCGGTTTATATTAAGTTGGGTTCAGACAAGCTTCCTATAAGGGCAAGCTCCATTAGTTAATTACATCTTAAATGACCAAAGTCACCTAAGAAAACTCTTAATAAAAATCAAGAAATATTATCTTCAAAGAGGTCAAAAGGATAGGACTTTTTAACGAGATCAGACAAAGAGGTGTGAAAGGGGAATTATTCAAGTTTGGAACAATTATTGTAGAATCCAAAGGAGGAAGAACTAGGAGATGCCATAGATCCAGAGGAGAACCTCGATGACTTCCCAATCTATTTTATTGTTTGGCTTCAATTTTGAGGAAAAAATTTATTTGAGTGTTTCATCCTGCCAATTTTATTTGTCAGGGCTTACATTGGTGTGAAACAATCACAAAAATAGCTAAGAGATGTGAGGATTTAGGTCGTGATGAATGACAACCTCAAAATCATAAGATAAGTTAGGGCTTATATTGTATAACAGAGCTATGCAAAGGCCTAAAGATGAGGTGAGGATTCATGTTGCATAAGCAAACAACCTCGAGTCTTCTATGGCTTTGGTTGTTTAATTTTAAAGAAGGAATGGTTTAGCTAGGAAAGATAGGTTTCGCTCTTGAAGATGGCCGTGAAATCCATAATGCTAGCTCCAAGCGCCTTGTCATGGCAAGTTTAACTTTTCTAGTGTGTCAAGTTATGATGTCAAATCTTATGGCCCTATGATTGTAGTTCTTTAATTATTATAGGACATATTAAAGTTGATTAGAGCAACACTGATTATGATCCTACAGTTCCCTCGTTCCTGTACTACAATTTTCTATCAAATTCTTTTAGTCCAAATGATTTTACTAAACTCAACTTAATGAGTTCCATACTTTCATCTAGACCGTGGGAAGTCTCGTTAACAACCATAGGTTAACTCCTCCGAGGGATTTCCGATCATCCAATAGAGATGTCTTAGTTTAGTTACAATTGTGTTTTTTGTAATGTTTATGATTAAATTTATAATTGTCTTATAATTTGAAAGTTGTGGCGGTGAATTTTATCTTGATTGATTTTAGTTTTGATTTTGGTTTTACGACTATCCTAAAAATTTTGGTTCTCGTGCAGAGTGACATCATTGTTTAACATACAAGCTTTGTAAGCATAATATGCAGTGTGGAAAATATAGAAAGAATACGATACTTTAAACTGTAAAAGCATACTTAACGAGTCTTCTCGTTCCACCACCTGAAATTCAAAATACATGTAAGGGCATTTTATGTAAAGTAAAAAAAAATAAGGTTATGAATATTTACCAAATTCTAAATCATATCTTTGTGAGCCCTTATTAATTCAGTTAAGGATGATCTTATTAAGTGAGACATATTGTGTTTAGTAGACCTCCGAGGTATATTAACACCCAAAAATCATACCCCTAAGTCTAGGATCATTTAATTTACTAGACTTCCAAATTTTGAAAATTTAGGAAATGAAAAATTTATCCTTTAATTATAAAAAAATGCGATTGGTTTCTACCAATTAATCCCTTTTGTTTTAGTCATCCAAATATGCCATGGGTCAATTAAGACATCAAAAAAGAAAATATTATTTTCAAATTTTAATTTATTTTATATAATTTTTAATATGCAAAGATAAGGTTTTAAAAAAAAATTCCATATCTTGACCAAGGCAGAGCCTAATCCCTTGAAATTTTTACTGGTGGTAGACTTAAACCAGAAAACCATTGGGACCAAATTTCATGCTTTTTGGATTATATTTGAATTATTAGAATTATTTTAATTTCTGGAGTGTTAATTAATTATAAAATATTTTAAATGTGAAAAATTAAGTTATATATTTTTATTAAACCTCTCTGCAGACAAAGAACCCAGAGAAACAAATTTCACATTTTTCTGACTTTTCTTTGAATCATTAGAATTATTTAAGTGAAAGGTTAAGAAAAATCATTTTTTAGCCTTTAAAAGTTATTTTTAGCTTTAAAATTCAATATCTTCACTTTAAGAAAATTAGGAAAAATATTCCAATTGCTCCTAAGTGCTTAGGAAACAATTAAGAATATTTCTATGAATTTTATCAAATTTGTGATTTTTATTAATTTTTAATTATTTAAATATTAAAAAAGGATTAAAAATGAAGTTTTCATTTTAATTACAATTTTATTTTTAGAAAATTCTCCTAATCACAGAGAGCTCCCAAAACCATTTTTTATAATTTTTGAGTTATATTTTAATTATTAAAAATCATTTTAGTGTTAAAAAGGTAATTTAACTTAGAAAATCAAGTTAAGTTATCAAATAAACTTCAAACGTTTTAAAATTCTTCTGGGGAGTTCTCTGAACTTTAAATCACAGTGGAGGATCAAAATCAAGTCATTTAGATGATTAATTTTCCTAAATTAATTTTATTTTTATTTTACGGTTTTGTGAGAGTTAGTGTGTTCTTAATGACTTAGCCCAAGAAAAAATTTTCAAAGAGTTCCCAGGTCACAATAAAACTTCCAAATTTCTTTGAATTTTTCTAAGCAACTTGCTAATTATTATGCTTAATTTATGCAAATAATAGACATAAACTTAAAAAATATGGATCTCTATCTTGAGGTCTTCTCTGACCATGGAAAAAATCAAAGAATATCTCCCATGATAGAGGCAACAACATGACAAAATATAAAGTTATGGTGAAATGTCTACATGCATGGAGAGTTAAAAGACTCAAAATCATATTTAATTAAATAAAAATAAAATATGCATCAAATAAGCTTCAAACCATTTCCGCATTGTTCTCCTTTGTTCACTGAGCACTAGGGTATTTTTCTTTTATTTTTGTGATTTTTCTACACCAAGATATGGAAATTTGAAGTTCCGGACATTAAATAAATAAAATAAAGCCTTATTTTTCTGATTATCCAGTGATGCACCACATCATCCTCGGTGTCTCCAAAGCTCCATGAGGTATCTTTTGGTTCGGCGCCACCATCTGATTTAGCCCGCGCTTCATGAACCATGCTCCCATCCAACCAATCAGAGCCCTCCATTTGATACACGCACGATCCAACGGCTGTGGGTCACGTCCTCAAATACTGTGATCCCGTAATAGTTAACAATAAAAACTTAAGATCTCCCTAATTTCTTAACCAAATTACCTTATGTTTGATACTATGGACTGTTATAAGTGTGACGAACATATTCATATGATAAACATGTCATTAAACTAAGCTTAATCACATGGAGAATCAAAATAGGCTCGGTAAGAAGGGAAGTTCAATACCTTTGCTCTGAGAAGGGAAGCTTCAATCAGAGGTGTTTGGCATGTTTGTGGAGGTCCAAGAGGCTAGGGATTGAGCCTCTCGTTGTGGTGAAAGGTCTTGACCCAAATTCAATCAAGGCTGAAATAGGGTGTTGATCAAAGTCTAGTGTAGAGGCTCTCTGTGAGGGTGGGGTACGATGGTGATTTCTGTTCTTTCACTATGGTGAAGGTGTGGGTGAGTTTAATTTAATTTTTGTGCACTATGGAGGTGTGAAGAGTCCTATCCTATCTCTGGTAAAGATTTAAGCTCAAAAATTGAACTCCGACAAAGGGAATTAGGGCAAGGAAGTGGTTGGGTTGCACTATGAAAGTCTAAAAGAGTTATGGGAGCAATTTAGAGGGGTCTCCTTGAGAAAATTTCAGCACCTCTCTCATGTTCGTGAAGGGGCCTTTTTCTAGTTCATGGGTGCAAAAGCTTGCTTAGGTTGTAGGCTAAGAGTCTCTAAAGTTCAATTAAGTTGAGCTGGCTCCTAGGGTTAAGGATGGGTTTGATTTAAGGGTGGTGGCTCTCAATTTTGAGGTTTTCCAATGACTAGGTCGGCCGACAGAGCCAGGGGTGGTGGCCAGGGGTGGTGGCCAGAGGGTCAGGTGAGTTAAGGGGAGGCTTAATTATGGTTTACCCCCAAAGGTTAGTCATGATGGAAGAGATATTTGGTTTAAGACTCAAAAATGGGTATGAATCCCTTAATTTAGGGACCCATTGGTCCATAGCTTGCTTTAGTGGGTTATTTATGGTTTAGTATGGTCCAAAAGAATGGCTTAGTGGCTGTGGTGGCCTTTTGTTGGCCGATTTTGCTTGATTAGGAAATTTTTTTCTGAAGGGTTCCATGTGGGTCAAAATGGCTAAAGGTTGGGTTTGGGATAGGCTAGCTATGATTTTGAGCCTAATTAATTGATCAACATTGTGTAGATGATTGTAATGAAGATTTTAGGTGAAAGATTGAAATGATTTTGAGTTCAATTGCGGGTTCAATTTGAAGGATTTTGGAAATTTGGTCACTTTAGGCATGTTGGGCTACACTTCAGTCTAGATTGGGCTAAGCTTGAGCTAAGTCCAAATTGATTGTTAAAAATGGTCAATAAGAATTTAATGAAGAGTTTTCAACATAAGGGCGCCAATTTTGGGGCCAAGGCATTCAATTTGGTGAAATTTGGAGACAACCAATTTAAGGATTCTTGGACTTGAATCAAAATTAAATGAAATTGAGGCTTCTCCAAGTCCTACTGAAGGTCAAGTTTGATGTGCATAAATATTATGAAGAGTTTCCAACATAAATTGTGGCAAATTGAGTAGGTTTTGTGGTTCAATTTGGTGGGATCAAATCATGTGGCCAAAATTGAGAGTTTGACTTAGATCAAAATTGGGCTCAAAGTATGGGCAAATTAATCTTGGATTTGGTTTAAATTGGTCATATTAAAGGTAAATTTAAGCTTATGATTGATATTGAAGAAAATTGGGCCCAAATTGATGGACATTTGAGGTAAATTTGAGGAAATTGGGCCTTTAAAGGCAATTTGTGGGTTTTGGTCAAAATTTTCAAATTGGCCAAATTAGGTTCAATTGAAGGGTCCAAATTGGTTTTGGAGATAATTGGAGTGATTTTGGATGTTTTGGGAATGTTTGGGGTGCCAAGGATTTTTTTGTAATTTTTGCAATTTTTGGGGTATTTTGGTACATTTCGAACTTTGGGGTAATTTTGGGTAACTTGGGTATTTTTGAAAGGTTTGAAATGATTTTTGAACAAGTTTGGATATTTTGGGTGAATTTGAGAATTTTGACCAAATTTGGGATTTGCGGGTGTTTGGGTAATTTGGGCAGGTTTGGGGGTGAAAGGTCAAATTGGTTATTTTGTTAGGGTTGGGGTAACAACCACCTCACATGAGTTATGGACCAATGGAATCCCCATTTGGGTCATCTATGTAGTGGTCTTCGCTAAACCATAGCCTAGGGCTAGTGGGTTTAGGGGACTATCTACATGAGTCTCCTAAAGGATCAATGAATCAAAGTCAACAAATATTGGGGTTAAGGTTGTGAGGGATTATGAGTGAGAGTGAGTGAAAGTGAGCCTTAGCTCCAGCACCAAGGGTCAACCTTAAAGGCAAGCAATACTATGGGAAGTCACCTTAAACTCCCCTATATTGACCCACATACTAAGTGCTAGAGGTTAGGACCAATATGTGGAACTTCAAGCTGAGCAAAGAGGAGTGTAGAATTTCTAATGGTGAGGGTTCCTTTTCTACTTTTCTAAAAATATTCAACAGGAAAGTCCTATGGCTATACCCTAGGCAACTAAAGAGAAAAAAACTAAACCTCAATCAAAAGTGAGGTCAACAAATGGACCACCAATAGATGTGGCGTGCTGGGCAAGAACACCGTCTGTATTGGCATTGACAGACGAGATCAACAAAACCAATGCATACTCCTAAGTCAACAGACTTAGAAGTAGGTTTAGAATTGTGTGTGTTATTTGTTTTCGCTGGGGAATTAGCAAGTGAATATTTGATCGAAGTCAAAAAGTTTGAAATTTCGCTGGGGACTGGAGAGTGGGTTCGAGTTTTCAAGTTTCAAGTATTTATAGAGAATGAGAATCATTATGTAAGTGCTAACCCCAGGGTGGGAATTGAAATTTAGGTATCGATTCCAAAATGAGAGTCAAAATTTTGGTACCGACCTCGAAAGAAGGGAACCAAAATTTAGGAACATATCCCAAAATAAGAATTGAAATTTAGGTTTCAATCTCAAAAAGAGGATCAGAAGTTAGGGACCGTCCTCGAAGCGAGGGAATCAGAAGTTAGGGGTTGATTCCAAAATGAGAATTGAGATTTAAGGATCAAATCTCAAAAAGAGGATCAGAAGTTAGAGACTGACCTCAAAGTAAGGGAATCAGAAGTTATGGACTGATTTCAAAATGAGAATTGAAATTTAAGGATTAAATCTCAAAAAGAGGATTGAATGTTAGGGATCGACCTCAAAGTGAGGGAATCAGAAGTTAGGGACTGATTCAAAAATGAGAATTAAAATTTTTGGATCAAATCTTAAAAAGAGGATAAGAAGTTAGGGACCAACCTCAAAGTGAGTGAGCAAGAAGTTAGGGACTGATTCCGAAATGAGAATTGATATTTATGTATCAATCTTAAAAAGAGGGTCAGAAGTTAAGGACTGACCTCGAAAGGAGGGAATCAAAAGTTAGTGACTAATCTCGAAATGAGAATTGAAATTTAGGTATCAATCTCAGAAAGTAGGTCCAAAGTTAGGGACCGACCTTGAAGTGAGAGAATTAGAAGTTAGGGACTGATTCAAAAATGAGAATTGAAAGTTAAGGATCAATCTCAAAAAGAGGATCGGAAGTTAGGGACCGACCTTCAAACGAGGGAATCAGAAGTTAGGGACTTATTCCAAAATGAAAATTGAAATTTAAGGATCAATTCTCAAAAAGCGGTTCAGAAGTTATGGGCCAACCTCAAAGTGAGGGAATCAAAAGTTTGGGACTGATTCCAAAATGAGAATTGAAATTTAAGGATCAAATTTTAAAAAGAGGATCTGATGTTAGGGACCGACCTCGAAGTGAGGGAATCAGAGGTTAGGGACTGATTTTAAAATGAGAATTGAAAGTTAATGGTCAATCTCAAAAAGAGGATCAAAAGTTAGGGACTGACCTCGAAGTGAGCGAATCAGAAATTAGGGACTGATTCCAAATTGAGAATTGAAATTTAAGGATCAAATACCAAAATGAGGATTGGAAGTTAGGCGCCGACCTGAAAGCGAGGGAGTCAGAAGTTAGGGACTTATTCCAAAATGAGAATTCAGATTTAAGGATCAAATCTCAAAAAGACGATCGGAAGTTAGGGATCGACCTCAAAGTGAGGGAATTAGAAGTTAGGGATTGATTCCAAAATAAAAATTGAAATTTAAGGATCAAATTTGAAAACAAAGATCAGAAGTTAGGGACCGACCTCAAAGTGAGGGAATCAAAAGTTAGGGACTAATTCCAAAATGAGAATTGAAATTTACAAAGAGTTTGTGGTGTTGAACCCATAGATATGTGTCACGTGATAAGGTTGACATTATTGAGGAAGATATGTGCAGACAAGGATGGTCGTGTCGCACGAGAAAAGAGTAGGAGACTCCAAAGTTGAGAGAATCAACTCAACAGATTTATTTTCTTCTCTTGTTGTTTCTATCATGTTTAGTTTTTAAAATATGTTTTTCCAAAATTTTCATTTCATTGGTTGACTGATTTTTTTTTAAAGAGAGTTTTTTATATATTTTTAAAAAAAATTATTATCTTCAAATTTTTTTGTTTTGTTCTTTCTTCATTGTATTCTCAAACCAACGTATGGTTCGTGGCTTTTATCTATCGCACCAAAAAGGGAAATTGAGCAAACAAACAAATTTATGAAACAGATTTCATTAATCTGCTCCAATAAATGTTACAGATTGAGTGTAGGCCAAGGTCTGAAAAAGTACAATTATGTTGACTGCATGAAAGTGCATCCAAAAATATCTCATGCCAAATACATATCATAGGCTGAGCATATCTAATGCATATCATGTCTGCTGCGACGAGAATGCAGTAAAAAAAAATCCTCTGAATTTCTATCTCTAATGAGGCAAGCTCCTGATCGAGCTGACCTTCTAAACCACGCTCCAAGACAAAAGTTCCCTTTGCATGTGATTAGAGGTGCAACCCTCTCATATCATGTACGATAATAGTTCTTCCAATTTTGAGTCCGGTCAGAATCCATATGGCAATTTATTGTTATCCATCCTTCGGAAAGTTACAGACACCCTACAGTGTCACACCCCTAGAATGCAGTGTTTGGCGACGTCTGCTCCTTTTCCTTTAAGAATTAGCACTGAACCAACAAATAATGGAATTTTCATGGCTCCTCTGAATTTGCTAGGGCCAATGATATCCATTTTTTTCCAAATAGGATGTTGCTCTTGCTCTTGAATGAGACCGTGCAGAAAGGCCTCACAAAGTCATGATCGCAATGTGCGGAGGTATGCAGTCTCCTTCATCATATATGTTGATAATACAGCTGTTGGGAATATAGTCAGCTGGTAGTATGCTCCATTAGACAAATTATTTTAATCATCTACATTATCATGGAGGGTAGCGGATCCACCTGAGCATGTCTCAGAATCCAAGAGGATTTCCTTATTTATCGTTTGTGAAGTTGTAATACCAGCCACATTGTATGGTGATCCTGTCCTTTCCTCGCATCCACTTTCTTGGCTTGGAATAGGTTATTTCCATCAGTAGGTCTGCTTGACCCCTGTCTCTTAAATAAAAAATGCTGTCGAGAATATTTTATTTATCGCTCTCGGAGTCCAATCCTTTTAATATGTTGATGAACATTACTTGCACTTACTCATAAAATGTGAAATCCCTTTTTCTTACCTTACTCATCTTGTAGTATTCTGCCATACTAATGATCGGTGGCAATTGGGGATGTTCCCTCATTTCAATGTCGACGGGAATCCAGGCTGGAGTTGTCTCTGTCTGCAGCAAAATGTATGACTCTGCGTCCGACAAGATATATGGCTCGGTACCCAATGGGACATATGTTTCTGCATCCATCCGGTAATCAGTAGTCTGAAATCCATCATAAGAGGATATGTATTCCTATAAAGTACTTTAGTGCTCAAAGTGGAGGACATTGCAGTTCGGGTACTCCACGAATGCCCGTGTAGCTGACGCACGTACAGGTATCTCGGCGTTGCAGGTCGGGCAACCCGTACAATGAACATCTGAAGCTGGTGGTATCTCTGGCTCTGTAACAAATCTGGACTCATCTTCTATAGCAGGTAGGCTGGAAGAGGTCTTTCTCATGCCCAAGTCATAGATATTCCCCTCAGCGATAGGAGTGAGCAAGTTATCCGCCCCTTTCTAGCGTGTCCTCTCTTCGTATAGAATAACCCTATGCTTTTGGTGGTTAGTGTTTCTGCGCTGAGTTCATTGTAGTGGTGCATCTGGAAGTCTTTCATCATTGGCAGTGACTAGGCCTCCGGTCGGCGTAACTATCATAGCAGTAGGTAGCTAGTTTCCTTCATCGAGTCTTGTTGTACTATCATATTTTTCCCCTTCAGTGAGGAACTATTTTTGGTGTAGAAGCTTAGCAGTGATGGTAGCCTTTCCTTTTCCTGACGGCTAACCACGTCAATGAGGGGACCCTCATAGTACATGTCGACTTGTCTAAATTCCATGTCGTAGTCTATAGTACCGTCCTGCGGCGCCCTTTCCTTGTTGAGTTCGAGGATTCTACCATCTTTAAAAGCAAAGATCAGCCTCTGGCCTGACATTTCTCTACAAACGGTAGGAAAAATATCAGTGAGCTGAAACTTAGTGTGAACAAGAACAAAACAAAGTATTTATTGAAGAAAATTTTTAGTTTACGTTGGTGAGAAAACCATTTATTTATGTATATATTTTGTTTAATTTAGTAGAGTATCAAGTTTAAAAGAGGAAATTGAAATGTGCAATTTAAAAAATTTTCATTATGCCGAGGTTAATTTTATTACAAAATTTTGGACCTGGTCACAGACATTTGGCCAAATAGATAACCCAAAAATAATTTAAATTTCAATATTTCAAATCAAGCGATGTCAAGCATTGTCAGGTTTCGTAGTATGTCTTCAAGTATCGTCCATTGATCGACAACATGGGTCTTTCACCACGAAAATCTACTAGCTGGCAGGCTCCTCCTGTGTAGACCTTTTCTACGACAAATTGTCCCTCCCAAGTTGGCTCAAATTTTTCACCTATCTTGCGGCATGCAATAATGAGTCATTTGAGCATGAGGACAAGGTCACAAACTTTGAATGTTCTTGGGCAGACCAATTTTTCATGAGCTTGTACATCTTTGCCTGGTAAAGTTCCAAATGTTGTTGTGCTTCTAGTCATTTTCCCTCAAGACTCTCTAGTTCTTCAAGTTTGAGTTTTGCACTTTTTTTGGTTGTAAGTTGGTTGCCAACAACGACTCTAAGAGACAACGCCTGGATTTCTAACGGTAGTACGGCTTTAGATCCGTACATGAGCATGTAGGGTGTGCATTGAGTGGGAGTTGTGAACGTCGTCCAGTTGGCCCACAAGGCTTCTAATAATTTGTGGTGCCAATCTCTTTTTTTTTTCGGCTAGTGTTTTGTTTAAAATCTATACCAATGTCTTATTGAAGGCTTCAGTCAGGCCATTTACTCTAGGAAAGTGAATTGTAGAGTATCTCCAATCTATCCGGTGTTGTTTGCCGAAATTATTGATTTTGGTGCTATTAAAGGCTGTCCCATTGTCGGAAATTATTCTTCATTGTACTCTGAAACGGTATACAACTTGGCTTTTGAAGAATTGAAGGATGTGTTGTGTTGTGACCTCTCGTAATGACACTGCCTCTACCAATTTGGAGAAAAATTCTGTAGCGGCGAGTATAAATCTATGTCCTTTGGAGTATGGAGGGTATATCGGCCCTATTATGTCTGTGCCCCTAAAAACACATGGTCACGAGGCAATGGTTGGGTGTAGAACATTCAGAGGTTTGTGTAAGACCACCCCCATGCACCTACCACTGGTGACATCGTCTGGCTGTATCCATGCAGTCAGACATCATTGCTAGCCAATATTATCCGGGTCTCTTGATTTTCATTTTCATCTTTTGCCCTGACTGGTGAGCGCCACACAATCTGGCCTGTATTTATTTAACAATATTTTGTTCCTTGGCTTTGCTTAAACATCATGAACACATATGATCGAACCAACTTCTGTAGAGGACATCACCCACTAGAGCGTAAGACATCCCTTTTTGTAATGTGATGTGCCTCAGACTTGTCCTCTGGCAGCTTTCCACTATGCAAATATTCTATTAATAGCTTGCGCCAATCTTCATTGATTTCTGTAACCCCGATCATCATTTCTTCTTCTTTCCCGAGCTTGTGTAAGGTTTTAAGGTCGATCCGAGATAAAACTTGTCTTACTTGTACCGTGACATCAATGGAATACTCCAGGGGACATGCCAATTCTTTTGCGAGTTTTGTCAGAGCATCAGCATGGGCATTGGATGACGAGTTGTGAGTCGCCACAGATGGCAATGTCTGTTATATCTATAGAGATTGTGAACTCTAATGTGGTAATTAAGGCTTCATATTCTACTTTGTTTTTGGTACATGGCTCTGTCAGGTGGTATGAGAACCTCAACATACCTTTATCTGGTGTGATAAAGATCAAAGCAATACCTGATTTGCCAGGTATAACTGTGACTTACCCTTTGTCCTTTCTGGCAGATGATGCTCCATCGAAGTACATCTCCCAGTGTTGCGCACTAAAAAATTCCACTTGTAGTATCTTCTCATTCGGTAGTTCATCAGTAAGAGGGGACACAGCTGAAAGTGGGTGTGCAGCGAGAAATTCTACTAAATTTTGTCCCTTTATAGCACGGTGGGGAATAATAGTTATATCAAATTGCAATAAAATCATTGACCATCTTGCTAGATGTCTAGAGAGTGTTGGTCGGGTCATCAAATAATGCAACGATTGACTTTTAAAATTAGGGTAATCTTATGAGAAAGCATGTAATGTCTAAGTTTTTGGGCTACAAAAATCAAAGCTAGACAATGCTTCTCAATAGGTGGATACCTTATCTTCATCTCTATTAGGTGGCGACTCAAGTAGTAGGGTGCATTTTCTTTACCCTTGTCATTGACTTGGGCTAAGAGGGCTCAAAGAGAGTTGTTTAAGGCTACCGTATAAAGTATCAAAGGTTTCCCTGGGATAAGGGCTCCCAAAACAAAAGGTGTCATTAAATATTGCTTAACGTCCTCAAATTCCCGCTGACATTTCTCTTCCCAAATGAATTTGACATCCTTTTTAATTAATACTGAGAAGGGCTGACATTTATCTGGAAGATTAAAAATAAACTATCTTAGATATGCCAACTTTCCTTGGAAGGCACATAGTTACTTTATGGTTTTGGGAGGAGGCATTTCCAAGATAGCTTTAATAATTTTTGGTCAATTTTTATTCCCCGATGACGGACAAAAAATCCTAGAAATTTCCCCAAGGTAACGCCAAAGGCGCACTTTAAGGGATTCATTTTAAGGTCATATCGTCATAATTGTTCGAACATGATCCTCAAATCATACAAATGGTCTATTTTTTATTTACTTTTGATGAACAAGTCATCCATGTAGCATTCCACTTGATTGTGAATGAGATCAATAAAAATATTCATCATTTCACATTGATATGTCACTCTAGCATTCTTCAACCCAAATGACATCACTGTGTAGCAGAAAATCTCATTAGGCGTTCTGAAAGCTGTAAGTGCTGCATCCTTAGGAGCCATCTTGATTTGGTTGTACCCCAATGATCCGTCCATGAAGGAGAAAATCTTATGTGTCAAAGCGATGTCCATCATCATTTCTGGTATCGGTAATGGGAACTCATTTTTTGGACATGCTTTATTTAAATCATAGAAGTCGACACAAACACGTATTTGTCACTTTTTCTTTTTGACTGGAAAAATTTTATCTAACCATGTGGGGTATTGCTCTTCTTTTACAAACTTAGCGTCTATTAATTTCTTCACCTCGGCGATGACTTGCTGCTCTATTTTAAGGCACATTCTTCTGGGAGCATGTTTCGTTGGGGTCATATCTTTATCTACCCCGAGTTTACGAACATCAACCTCTGCTGACAGTCCTAACATTTCATCATAGCTCCATACTAAGAAATCTTTAAAATCCATCAACAGTTTGATAAATTCTAAAGGTTCTTCATCTTTGAGTAAGGAACTTATAAATGTAGGTCGGGGTTGTTCTTCAGTCTTGAGGTTAATTTCTTTCAAATCATCGATAGTCGATTTAATTTCCTCATCAAATTCTGGCGAAGCATCTTCTATTAGCTGATCAGTAGAGTCATCCTCCTTATCAAGGCAATCCCATTATGATTCAGCAGTAACAACTATACAAAATTCTGAATCATCGACTGGTCCGATTGTACCAAATCCAAGGCTTTTTTTCGAGTTTGGAGTTTGACTTTTAACATTCCATAATTTTTCAAAAAGTTGTAATTTATCTTTCGACATTTGTTTTAGCAATTGTCCATGTTTAATTAACTTTTGTACGGAAGGCAAAAAATAACTAAAAGGTAATTCCATTAATTCATTAGGATCATCATCTAAGTTTAGATGATTTTCAAGATTAGTAGGGGTATAAGCATGATAAAACTTGACCGGCTTTGACACAGCGCTATAGACTCCCTTGACCTCTAAACTCTTAATCTTTTGAGGGAGAATCAGAGTAAGGGTCATGGTGCTCACATAGTGGTTTATTCGATCATACAACGTCTCATATTTGCTTTTCTCTATATCTTCTAAGCATATCTCGTACTGAGATTTCTTCTATTTTGTCATCATTATTTCATCTTTGGAACTGTCTTCATCACCAACATTGATGGTTTGCCTAGTCCGTTCAATGATTAAGTTGATTCTTCCTTGTCTACGTCCCTAGCCTCGACCTCAGGTGAGCAAATTAAAATAACCCCCACCAATTTGTTATATAATAATGGTGGAAGATCGATGAAGCGGAGTTGAATGACCCTGCCTTTTTAATTCTTTTGAATCTTTACTTTTGTTTGTCACAGTTTCACAAGAGAAGACAGTTTTCCTTGGAGGCGCGTAGTAGGCGGCATCTTCATGAATACCAACTTCATGCACTAAAAATGGTTATAAATCTCCCTTGATGCAATGTTATTGTCCCTCTTTGTAATACTTGATGCACTAGTGTAGAGACAATGGAATCATGTTGTGTTCGTGAATCCGTGGTCGACCAGTAGAGCATTAAAAGAGGTCTTGGCGTCGATGATGTGAAATTTAGCGGTTGTCTCTAGTTCTCAAACCTTTATAAGTAATGTAATAGATCTTAGGGCTCTCTCTCCCTTTTGGTTAAATTCTATTAACATCATTTTATCAATCGTAAGCTCTTGGGCTTCAATGTCCAAATAGGTCAATGTCCGTAAGCTCATCAAGTTAAATGATGCTCCTGGATCTACTAAAACTCTGAACAACACAAATCTATCATTGTTAACGGAGATGTACAACGGATGATTGTTGTCGACTATATCGAGCAGCAATTCTTCATCTGCGAAGGTCACCCCAGGTTGTTCTGTCAACGAGCAAACTTCATCCGAGGATCTGCTGGCCAACTGGGCTAAACAGATTTCTGGGTCGAGCAAGGCTGCAACCAAAAAATCTCTCATCTCCTTTGATAGGATCATAGCATTGTAGAAGCCTAATCTGGCCGGCAACTTCCTAAGATGAGCTAGCACATTGTAATCCACTTTGTATGATCCTCCAATTTTCTCTTGGTATTGTGGTGCTTCCACTGGTGGAGGTGGAGGTAGCTCTTCTCAAGTTAATATTAGTTTTCTTTTATATGTCGGAGCTATTCTTAGGGGTAATACTCTCCCACTCCTGAAGTTAAATTCTATAACTTCTTCTTCTTGAGATATCATTATCAAATATTCTAGTGTTTCTTCTTTGTCAAAATAATCTAGGTTGATGGCAAGTGGTGCATCGTGGCGCTCGAGGATTGGTTCATCACTCTCGGCGCTGTCGTAAGCGGTATCGTGAATGTCTTATTTGGTCTTGTTAGCAAGTTCATCGGACTCAAGTATGATTTGAGGATCATTTTGGGAATCGAGATCAAGGCTAGATTGGTCTACATCAGTTATGTTATCACCAAAAACAGTTTAAATGTAGTTGGAATCATGATCATTATATTCATAGGACCCGGAGGGGTAAAAAGATAATCATACAAAGTCAGTGGTTTGAGGATTTTCTTCCTTGAATCTGAGACAACCAATCTAGTAGAGGTAGCCCCTATTCTACCCCTCATACTATGAATCTTCATGGTAGTGTTCTTCTTCTTCTTTGTCTTTGACGATGATGAATCTCCTGGTGAAATCTTTATCTTGTGCTTGGCAGACTGAAGACTCTGAACAGAGGCTTGTTTTGAAGAATTCTGAATTTGGTTCAAGACCCTCTTGAGCTTATTCCAAGTCGTACTCCATCCATTTTTTCTAGTATACGGGTCAATTGGAGAGATTGGCTCAGCCAAAATCATATTTATGGAACCCATTTCAACTTCTGTTAAATATTCCTTCAGGATCATTATATTTCCTTCTTTAAGATTCTTCTCAAGCCAATCCTTGAAGATGAAACATTCTTCTATAGTGTGTTCAAGTAATCGGTGAAACATGCAATAATTTGGTTCATCCTTCTTGTCGACCTCTTCGGGTTTCATTGGATCTGGTAGTCTGAACTCAGGTTCCTTCATCAGACTTCTGAACATCTTGGATATTGCTTCATCTTTGAAGGAATACACCACTTTCTGTCACTCTGCCAAAGATATTCTCTTATTCTCTATTCGAGATGATCCTCCTTGAGGTGGTCGCTGGTTGGACTGGCTATTCCATTTCTGAGCATGCTATGATGAAGATTGACGAGGATTATCTACATATATATTCATTGGTTGTTTCCCTTTTATCGACAGTCGCTACTGTTCCTTACTTCTTTCCAAATACTCTAGTTACCTTGGATCTCTCATGAGAATCCGTATGTTTGATTTCTTCTTGAAGACTGCTGGCATTACTGAGTAGCTTCTCGAAGGATTTAATGGTGAGTCCCTTAAGCATGAAAGCCACTGGCCCATGAATGCTTTTAAGTAAAATCTCAATTGCATTTTGTTCCTGTAGCTGAGGTTAACACTTCATGCGTAGGTTTCTCCACCTCAAGATGTAATCCACCAAAGTCTCATTGGGATTTTGCTTTTCCAACATGATCTCTCCTATAGAAACATGGTGTTGCACTCTGACAAATCTCTTTACAAATAATTGTTCCAACTTGGCAAATGTCTTAAAAGATCTGTTGGGCAAATCAACATACCAATCGAAAGCAATCCTTGATAGGCTGCTAACAAACTGTTGGAAGAGTAAAGACTCATTACTTCTTGTGTTGCCACAACTGGCTTGAAAATGTACTATGTGCTGTGTGGGATTTCCAGTCCCATCAAATATCTTAAAGTTTAGGGACACAAAACCCTTAGGTAAGGCTTTGACATAAAATTATTCCAAGTAAGGTCTCCCCTTTAAAACCAATGTACCACCCTTATATTTGGTTAAGGCCTCCCAAACTTGCTCGACCATTCGCTGCGATGATGCTCGATGGAGAATCCTTCTTTGGTTGCTCATCCCTATTTGCTAAGGCAGCTTCTCTTCTTTCATCTGTAATATGTATAATTTCTATTTGATTGACCTCTAGAGAGGTAAATTGTGGGGGTTGAGATTGTCCTTAAATTGTGGCCATAACAGTCATGGTTGTGACCATCTCTTCTATCCTTTTCTCCAGTTGGCTCACTTGCTCATCCCTTAAGAGGATAGCCTTATGGAGCTGATCTACGACATTCTCTTTGACAAGAGGTTTAACCTCGCATGCAGATGTAGCAGCTCTTGTCTTGATAACATGGACATCCATGAAATCTTCTTCGAGATAATCATTATAGTCAAAATCTTCATCATCGTCAATGGAGACTCCATGTTCCTGAGCCAACTTGGAAATCTCGACCCTGAGCTTTTAAAATTTTCCTTCAATTATTGATTCTTGAATTGCCTTAAGATCTGGAGGACCCTACTGGACCTCCTCCTCTTGTTCCTCCATCTCACTGTAATTGCTATGACAATTTCAGATACTTTGAACCCTGACTTCATTCTACGCTCTTGCCTTGTGACTTACCAGACCATATCGGTACAGCGGCCTTGGGTACTCACAACTTTTTGTTTGACGGTGATGTCTTGAGATGAAGTGTCTCAGTAGAAACATCGGTATGTCTTAGAGAAGTATGCTCCCCATGGTGCAGACCGACTACAGTATCAGGTAATTTCTTCATCTTTTCCTCTGAGACTTTAGGAATATCTTTGAGGTGGATGATTGGTAGAATCCTTGGACCCATTCATGACTTAACTGGTCGACGACCTGTGGGTCTAGTAATGGAAGAATCGATAGTGACAATAGTAGTATCAACTCTGCTACCCAAACGGAACCAGACGAGAAAGCGAGCGGGCAGGTTTGTAGTTGGTCTTTGAGATCATTTGGCAGATCCGACATCCTTCAGAATTCCTTTCTTCATGCGAGGGGATACTGCATGTCCCACTCATTTAAGTAGTTTGCTAATCGAACAAACTTCCTTGGCAGCTGATACACCTAAAATATATAATGTTTTTATACACATTTTTATACCTATTTTTTAGATATTTCACATTAATGGAAGGTATTTTTGTGTTTTTATTACAAATACAAATAAAAAGGTAAACAAATGCTTAAAGGAGTGAAAAAGGATCAAATTTGGAGCAAAAAGGTGAAAAATGTGCAAATGAGTTTTTGCGCCTAAGCGCTAGATCAAACGCTTAAGCACCGGTTAAATTGAGAAGGTCGCGCCTAAGCACCAGAGGTTCCGCGCTTAAGCGGCAGTGGCAGTTACTAGACGAGTAAAGTCGGTTTTTGTGATTTTTGAAAAGGTTGTTATGGCACTCGTTGGCTTAATATGTGATTATAACCACCATGGACGAAAATTATCATGAAAGGATGCATCTCTTTGGGAAATGCATAAAATTGGGACACATTTTGAAGAGTTACCAAGGCACCTCTTAGAAACTATAAAAGAAAGAAGAAAAGACATTGAAAAGAGTCCTGAAAATACTTGGAAAGTTTTGAAAGTTCATCAATTTAGGGTGTTAGTTCGGAGAGATTTTCAGGCACCACATTTTCTTTTATTTTATCCTTTTTATTAGTTTATTTTGAGTAATTGTAAAGAGAATAGATTCAAAGGAATTTCAAGAGTTTGGTGAAGAACTTTAGATAAGTTTTTATCTTTTTTCTTTGAGACTACTTTTGATTTTAATTGAGACCTGTTGTTAATTTGACAATGATTTCTACTTTTAAACTAAATTGTGGTTTTATTTTCTCCATGGATTCTGAGTAGTTTTCTTTATCTTTCTTCTTAAAAAGATAAGTAATTTAGTTTTGGATGGAAATTGTTGAGAGTATTGATCTTTAATGTTGGAAGAAGTTGTGGTTGATTTTAGTTTTGGATGGAAGTTGTGGAGAGTATTGATCTTTAATGTTCGAAGAAGTTGTGATGATTTAAATCAATGCACTTCATTTACTTCTTGATTTGGCCAATCCAGATGTTAAAATTTGTTGTGAGAACATGATTAAAAGTGTTGGATGAAAGTTATGGAGAGTATTGATCTTTAATGTTAGAAGAAGTTGTGATAATTTAAATCCATGTTTCATTTACTTCTTGATTTGGCCAATCCATATGTTAAAATTTGTTGTGAGAACATGTAAGAATCAGATCATTTACTTCTTGATTTGACCAATCCAGATGTTAAAATTTGTTGTGAGAACATGTAAGAACTGAGCCGACCATTTACTTCTTGATTTGGCCAATCCAGATGTTAAAATTTGTTGTGAGAACATGTAAGAACCTGGTTGGTATTGTCTCAGTTAAAAACTGGAAAGAACCACATGAGGTTGTATGAATGAGAATGTAGTTCATATGATTGAGTGCAAATAAATAGGGAAATATTCATTGAAGGGTGTAGAGTTGGAGGACTTTAAAGTGATAGGTTAAAGGCCCCAACTTGGTTTATTACTTTAGGTTCTGATACGAGATGTTAGGCCCCAGGTGGAGGGAATCAAGGGAACTTTAGAGTGAGAGCTGGTATCATCCCTGCCTAGCCGGTCTTTAGAACTATTTAAATTTTAAATTAGCCAATGTTCTTTATAACAACTTTAGTAAGGGTAAAGAATATTATTACTCCTATTTGGCACAACACAATTTGCATACTTCCACAACATAACTCTTATACTTATTACTAATTTATGATAAGAAGAAAGATATTTTTCTTATTAAGTGCTTTTCATCTACAAAACTCTAGTCATCTATTTAAGTTCTTACTGTTTTGTCAAACTATCAAAAATATTTGAATTTTTATTACTGCAAAATATATTTAGTTTAAGTAATTGTCATTTTAAAAATAGAAAGTTTTCTAAAAGTGCATATTGTATAAATTCCCTGTCGGTTCGATAATCAGGTCTTAATCAAAAAGTTATATATTACTGGATAACGATATGTATACTTGCGTAGTATCCTAATTTTTATAAATTAAAAGTTAAATTCTTATTTTTCTTCTGAATCAAGTTTTTGGTTTTGCTGTAAATTAAGAAAATATAAGTGAAATATAATCTGAATTATTGTTGTACTTTGGATATTAGCAGTATCTAGGGATCAAGTTTTTTAGCGCCGTTGCTAGGGAATCGAAAGAACAATTTCTATTTTTAGAAAGTTTTATTTAAACTTTAAGTATTGTATCTTATTTTTTGTGTCTGTTTTGAATTTTTTTTAATTTTATTTTATGATAGTGTATGCGTAGTTCAGGTTCTAAAAACTAGTGCTCTACGATTCTGAATTAGAAAGAACTATTAGAAAAATTAGAAAAACCAAAAAAAATATAAATTTTGAAAAATCCAAAAAAAATATAGAAATGACAAACCAAAATAATCAAAATGCTGAAATTAATCAAAAGTTTAGACTTTTAAGAGATTATGCCAACCCTATTGTAAATGAACTTCATTATAGTATCCAAAAGCCTACTTCAGTGGCTAATTCATTTGAGCTTAAATATGCTACTATCACAATGGTATCAAATAATCAGTTTGGGGGATCGCCAATTAAAGATCCAAATTTACATCTTGCCAATTTTCTAGAATTGTGCGCTACATTTAAATATGATGGTATATCAGATGATGCCATAAGATTTAGGTTATTTCCTTTTTCACTGAGGGATAAAGCCAAGATATGATTGAATTCGTTAGCACCTGGATCTATCAAAACTTTGGTGATTTAGCACAAAAATTCCTTGCTAAATATTTTCCACCATCAAAAACTGCGAAACTTAGAAATAATATTACATCTTTTAATCAGATTGAAGGGGAATCTATTTATGAAGCATGGGAAAGATTTAAAGAACTCTTAAGAAATTACACACCATGCTATACCAGATTGGTTAATAATTCAAACTTTTTATAATGGATTAGTTGGATCTTTTAGATGAATTATCGATGTCGCTGCTGGTGGTTCATTGATGTCAAAACCATTTCATGACGCCTACGCTTTAATTGAAGAAATGCCTACTAATAATTTTTAATGGCCTTCTGAGAGGGTAAATCTTAAGAAAGTAGCCAACATTTATGAGACTAATGCATTTACCAGGTTAACAAATCAAGTTGCTACAATTTCAATGAATTTAGACCAATTTGGAATGAATTTTTGTCAACCAATTTCCATGATTGAAGGGAATTCATTAGGCCAAATGGTAGATTCTCAAGCATCATTAGAAAATTTGAATGCCACAAATAATGAGCAAAATAAACCATAATCTAATTATTATAACCCAGGTTGGAAGAACCATCCCAATTTTAACTGGAATAATAATTTGGGTGGTAATAATCAATAATGGAGGAACAACTAAGGAAACCCATTGAGAAACTGGAACAACCAAGGGAATAATAAATATAGATCTACTTATCCTCCATATTTCAACAGTAATACACAACTTAAGGAGAAGAAGTTATCTATAGAAGAAGTGCTGTTACAAATGGCAAATCAATTACAAAATCAATGAGCTACAACTAGAAATATTAAGAATCAACTTGGGCAAATTGCAAGTTCATTAAGTAATAGATCCCAAGGAACACTTCCTAGTAATACTGAATCAAATCCAAAAGATCAAAATAATGAATACGTAAAATTCGTTCAACTTAGAAGCGGAAGAAAGTTGGAAGGGCTGGTTCAAAAAGGAATTGAAGTAAAGAGAGAAGAAATTGAAGAATCAAAAGAGACTCTCCAAAAGATTCTAAGAGACCTATTTCTCCGCTGAAAATTGATTTGGAAAAACCACCACCTCCATTTCCTCAGAGACTTCGTCAGTAGAAGTTGGATAAGAAATTAACAAAATTTTTGGAAATATTTAAGAAGCTTACAATTAATATTCTAATTGATGAAGCCTTAGAACAAATGCCGAGCTATGTAAAGTTTATGAAGGATATTCTTAACAGAAAAAGAAAGTTTGAAGATAATGAGACTGTTGCACTTAGTGAGAAGTGCAGTGCAATAATTCAGAAGAAGCTTCCTTAAAAGCTTAAAGATCTTGGTAGCTTTACAATTCCATATGCAATAGGAGATAAATTTTGTAGGAAAGCTTTATGTGATTTAGGTGCAAGCATTATACTTATGCCATTATTAATTTTTAAAAGATTGGAAATTGGAGAAACAACCCCTACTACTATAACTTTGTGATTAGCAGGCCGTTTGATAACATACCCTAATGGAGGTTTATAGAAGATGTCCTAGTGAAAGTGGATCAATTTATTTTTCCTGTTGATTTCATTGTGCTACGAAGATGTCAAAAGTGGATCAATTTATCTTTCCTGTTGATTTCATTGTGCTAGATATGGAGGAAGATAAAGAGATAACTATCATTTTGGGGAAACCTTTCCTAGCCACAGGAAGAGCAATGATAGACGTGCAAAAAGGGGAATTAAAAATGCGCATCAATGATCAAACTGTTACTTTTAATATTTCAAGATTAATGAAATACCCTACAAATGGTAAAGATGATGAATGTTTTAGAATGAATGTTATAAGATATCTAAGTGAATGCCATTTTAAGACTACTTATGAAGCAAAATTTGAAGAAAAAGAATTGGAACACAAGCAAGAAGAGGAATTAGATCAATGTTAAGATCTTTTTAAGGAAGATTGAAACTATGTTCGAGAAATTTTGAAGTTTTGGACACGATAGACAAAGATAAATCATTTTGTCCATCTATTGAAAAACCTTCAGAACTAGAGTTGAAGTTACTTCTTGTTCATTTAAAATATGCTTTCTTAGGATATTCCTTTACTTCACCTATTATAATTTCCTCAAAATTAATAATGGAAGAAGAAGAAAGGTTGATGAAAATTTTGAAAAAATTTTAAGAAAGCCTTTGGATGGATAATTGCTGATATTAAAGGAATCAATCCTTCAATTTGTATGCACAGAATTCATATGGAGGAGAACTGCAAACCCAGGGCTGATCTGCAAAAGATACTGAATCCTGTTATGAAAGAAGTTGTTAAGAAAGAAATTTTAAAGTGGTTAGATGCTGGAATTATGTACTCTATTTCAGATAGTGCATATGTTAGTCCAATTTGCTGCCTTCCTAAGAAAGGAGTAACTGTAACTATAAATGAATATAATGAGTTAATACCTACTAGATAAGTTATAAGGTGGCAAATCTGCATTGATTATAGTAAATTAAATTTTACCACTAGGAAAGATCATTTTCCATTACCCTTTCTAGCTCAAATGTTGGATAGACTTGCTAGGCTGAAATACTTTTATTTTTTGGATGGATATACTGGTTATCACCAAATTCAAATATCTCTTGAGGATCAATAGAAAACAACGTTTACCAGTCCTTATGGTACTTTTGCTTTTAAAAGAATGCCCTTTGGTTTATGTAATGCCACTGCTACATTTCAAACATGTATGATGGCAATTTTTTTTTATTTAATTGAAAAAGGGATGAAGTCTTTATGAATGACTGTTCAGTGTTTGGAACTTCATTTGACTCATGTCTAGAACATTTATCTAAAATTCTTAAGCACTGTGAAGAAACAAATTAAGTTCCTAATTGGGAAAAATGTCAATTTATGATAGTAGGAGGAATTATATTAGGTCATCAAATATCAGAAATTGGTATGGAAGTTGATCCTGCTAGTCANATATATATATATATATATATATTAAAGAGTTAAATTCTTATTTTCTTCAGGATCAAGTTTTTGGTTCTGTTGTAAAGTAAAGAAATATAAGTGAAAATTATAATTAAAGTCATTGTTATATTATTCGATATAAATAGTTGGGATCAAGTTTTTGACGTTGTTGTCGGAGAAGTTAAATAAGAAGATTGATCTAAAAGCAAATTTATATTTTTAGAAAGCTTACTTAAACTTTAAAAAAAAGTTATAATATTTTATTTTGTGTGTTTTATTTTATTTTATTTTATGTTAGTGTATTCGTAGTTTAGGTTCTGAAGGACTAGTGTCCTACGATTTTGAATTCGAAAGAACTGTTAAAAAAATCTAAAAACCCAAAAAAATTAAAAATCTTGAAAAATCTAAAAGAATTAAAGAAATGACAAACCAAAACTATCAAAATTCTGAAATTCATCAAGAATTTAGACCGTTACGAGATTATGCCAACCTTACGGTAGATAAACTTCATTGTAGTATTCAAAAACCTACTGTAGTTGCTAATTCATTTGAGCTTAAGTCTGTTATTATTCAAATTGTATCAAATAATAAGTTTGGGGGATCACCAACTGAAGATCCAAACTTACTTCTTGCCAATTTTTTAGAATTGTGCACTACATTTAAATATGATGGTGTATCAGATGATGTCATAAGACTTAGGTTATTTTCTTTCTCACTGAGGGATAAAACTAATATGTGGTTGAATTTGTTAGCTCCTGAATCTATTAGAATTTGGGGTGATTCAACGCAAAAATTCCTTGCTAAATATTTTTCACCATAAAAAAATGTAACGCTTAGAAATGATATTATATTTTTTAATCATTTTGAAGTGGAATATATTTATGAAGCATGAGAACGATTTAAAGAACTCTTAAGTGTCCACACCATGCAATACCAGATTGGTTAATAATTCAAACTTGTTATAATGAATTAGCTAGATCTCTTAGATCTATTATCGATGCCGCTGCTGGTTGTTCGTTGATGTCAAAACTATTTCATGACGCGTATGCTTTAATTGAAGAAATGACTACCAATAGTTTTCAATGGCCTTCTGAGAGGGTGAATCCTAAGAAAGTAGCCAATACTCATGAATCTGATGCATTTACTATGTTAGCAAATCAAGTTGCTGCAATTTCAAGGAAGTTAGACCAATTTGTAATGAATTTTTCTCAACCAATTTCCATGATTGAAGAGAATTCATTAGGTCAAATAGTAGATTCTCAAGCATCATTAGAGACTTTAAATGCCATAAATAACAAACAGAATAACCCATATTCAAATTATTATAACCCAGGTTGGAAGAATCATCCAAACTTTAATTAGAATAATACTATGGGTGGTAATAATCAACGATGGGGAAACAATCAAGTAAACCCATTGGGGACTAGAACAACCAAGGGAATAATAATTATAGATCTACTTATCCTCCAGGTTTCAACAGTAATTCACAATTTAAGGAGAAAAAAATACTATAGAAGAAGTGGTGTTACAAATGAGAAATCAATTACAAAGTTAAGGAGCTACAATTAGAGAAATTGAGAATCAACTTGGACAAATTGTAAATTTATTAAGTAATAGATCTCAAAGAACACTTCCTAATAATACTAAAACAAATTTAAAAGACCAGAATAAAGAGCAAGTAAAAGCCGTTCAAGTTATAAGCGGAAGAGAGTTGGAAAGTATGATTAAAAAAGAAACTGAAGTAGAGAGAAAATAAATTCAAGTATCAAAAAATGACGCTCCAAAAGATTGTGAAAGACCTATTTCTCCACTTAAAGTTAACTTAGAAAAACCATCACATCTATTTCCTCAGAGACTTTGTCAACAGAAATTAAATAAGCAATTTTTAAAATTTCTGAAAATTTTTAAGAAGCTTACAATTAATATTTCATTTGTTGAAGTCTTAGAACAAATGCCTAGCTATGTAAAGTTTATGAAGGATATTCTCAACAGAAAAAGAAAGTTTGAAGATAATGAGATTGTTGCACTTAGTGAGGAGTGTAGTGCTATTATTCAGAAAAAACTTCCTGAAATGCTTAAAGATCCTGGTAGCTTTACAATTTCATTTACGATATGAGACCGATTTTATAGAAAAGTTTTATGTGATTTAGTTGCAAGCATTAACCTTATGCCATTATCAATATTTAAATGATTGGGATTAGGAGAAATAACCCCAACTACTCTAACTCTGCAGTTAGCAAATCGTTCGATAACGTACCCTGAAGGAGTTATAGAAGATGTCCTATTGAATGTAAATCAATTTATCTTTCCTGTTGATTTTATGGTGCTGGATATGGAGGAAGATAAAGAGATAACTATCATTTTGGGGAGACCTTTCCTAGTCACAGGAAGAGCAATGATAGATGCGCAAAAAAGGGAAATTAACAATGAACGTCAATGATCAAACTGTTACTTTAACATTTTAAGATCAATGTAGTATTATGCAAAAAGTTAAGATGATTAATGTTATAGAATGAATGTTTAAGATATCTGAGTGAATGTCATTTTAAAACTATTTATGAAGAAAAATCTGAAGTAAAAGATTTGGAACACAACTAAGAAAAGGAATTAGATCAATGTGAAGATCTTTGTAAGGAAGATTCAAATTATGTTCGAGAAAGTTTTAAAATTTTGGATACGATAGAAACAGATAAAACATTTTGTCTATCAATTGAAAAACCTCCTGAACTTGAGTTGAAGTTACTTCCTGATCATTTAAAATATTTTTTTAGGAGATTCCTCTACTTTACCAGTTATAATTGTCTCAAAATTAACGATGGAAAGAAAGATTGCTGATATTAAAGGAATCGGTCTTTAAATTTGTATGCCTAGAATTCATATGGAAGAGAACTGCAAACCCAGGGCTGATCATCTTGTTATGAAAGAAGTTGTTAAAAAAAAATTTTAAAGTGGTTAGATGTTAAAATTATCTACTCTATTTCAAATAGTGCATATGTTAGCCCAATTCACTGCGTTCCTAAGAAAGGAGTAACTGTGACTGTGAACGAACATAATGAATTAATACCAACTAGACAAGTTGCAGGGTGGCGAATATGCATTGATTATAGAAAATTAAATCTTGCTACTAGGAAATATCATTTTCCACTACCCTTTCTAGATCAAATGCTGGATAGACTATTTGACATAAATATTTTGGTTTTCTGGATGGATATACCGATTATCACCAAATACAAATAACTCCTTAGGATCAAGAGAGAACAACCTTTACCAGTCTGTATGGTACATATGCTTTTAGAAGAATGTCCTCCTTTGGTTTATGTAATGCCTCTGCTACATTTCAAAGATGTATGATGACATTTTTTGTGATTTAATTGAAAAAGGAATTTAAGTATTTATGAATGATTTTTCAGTGTTTGGAACTTCATTTAACTCATGTTTAAAACATTTATCAAAAGTTCTTAAGCGCTGTAAAGAAACAAATTTAGTCCTTAATTGGGAAAAATGCAAATTTAAGGTACCAGAAGGTACATTTGATTTTAGAAGAATGTCCTTTGGTTTATGTAATGCCCCTGCTATATTTCAAAGATGTATGATGACCTTTTTTGTGATTTAATTGAAAAAGAAATTGAAGTATTTATTGATGATTTTTCAGTGTTTGGAACTTCATTTGACTCATGTTTAGAACATTTATTAAAAGTTTTTAAGCGCTATAAAGAAACAAATTTAGTCATTAATTGGGAAAATTGCAAATTTATGGTAGCAGTATGAATTGTATCAGGACATAAAATATCAGAAAATGGTAAGTAGATCATGCTAAAATTCAAGTGATCGCTAATTTACCTTATCCAACCAATGTAAGAGAAATTAGAAGTTTTTTAGACATGCTGGATTCTACAAACGATATATTAAAGACTTTTTAAAAATTACTAAGCTTTTATGTCATTTACTGGAGAAAGCTGCAATTTTCAAATTTGATGCAGAGTGCCTAAAAGTTTTTAATTTATTAAAAGAAAAATTAGTCACTGCACCAATTATAGTTTCACCAGATTGGGAGAAACCTTTTGAACTGATGTGTGATGTGATGCTAGTGATTATGCTATTGGAGCTGTTTTAGGACAAATATATAATAAAATTTTTAAAGTAATTTACTATGCTAGTAAAATTCTTAATGAAACCTAAATTAATTATACAACAATTGAAAAAATGTTATTAACTATAATATATGTTTTTGATAAATGTAGATCATATTTAATTGGAAATTATTGTGTACTGCATACATATCATTCTGTTATTAAGTACATAATGAAAAAGAAGGATGCTAAACCAAGACTTATAAGATAGATTCTTTTTTTGCAAGAATTTGATTTTATAATAGTAGATCAGAAGGGAACTAAAAATCAAATTGTTGATCATTTGTCTAGGCTTGAGTTAGAAAAACCACTCTGTTTTGAAAAAAGAAATTAATGAACATTTTTCAGATGAAACTGTTCAAAATTAATGAGTGGCATGTTCCGTGGTATGCCGACATTGTAAACTTTCTTGTTAATGATATTATACCCTATGGAATGACATACCAACAGAAGAGGAAATTTATTTCTGATGCTAAGACTTATTTTTTGGATGACCCATTTTAATATAAACAAGGAAATGATCTGATTATTTGAAGATGTGTACCTTTCGAAGAGACTTATGAAATTATCCAAAAATGTAATAATTCTGATTTTGGGGGATATTTTGGTGTTGATAAAACAACATACAAAATTTTACAATCTGGATTTTATTGGTCTATTATCGTCAGAGATGTTAATGGTTATATTAAAATTTGTGATAGATGTCAACGAGCATGCAATATTTCTAGAAGAAATGAGATGCCCCTTAATTATATGTTAGATGTTGAAATATATGATGTTTGGGGATTAGATTTCATGAGGCTATTTATACCATCTTTCAGAAATTTATACTGTTAGCAGTGAATTATGTATTCAAATGGATCGAAGCTGTTGCTTTATCTCGATGTGATGCTTAAAGTGTTGCAAAATTTTTGAAAACAAACATATTTTGTAAATTTGAGATGCTGATAGTTATCATAACTAATGGAGGAAGTCATTTCAGAAATGCCATAATAGAGAAATTATTAAAGAAATATCATATAAATCACAGAATTGCTACTGCTTATCTTCCTCAGAGAAGTGGTTTGACTGAATTATCTAATCGAGAAATTAAAAGAATTATGGAAAAATCTGTAAATTCAACAAAAATGGATTGGTCACTCAAACTTAACTATGATTTATGAGCTTATATGACTGCATATAGAACTCCTATAGGAATATCCCCATATAGGCTAATATTTGGAAAAAGTTGTCACTTATCAGTTGAATTCGAGCATAAAACATATTGGGCGATTAAATAGTTCAATTATAATTTAAAAGATGCTGGTGAGAAAAGATTATTGCAATTAAATGAACTTGAAGAGATAAAGAATGAATCTTATGAGAGTGCTAAGATTTATAAAGAAAAGATGAAGATGTGGTATGATCAAATGATTCTTATTAAAAATTTTCAGTCAGAGCAACAAGTTTTGTTATATAATGCATTGTTAAGATTATTTCCAGGTAAATTTAAGTCCAAGTAGATAGACCCGTTTGTTGTAGTGAAAATTTACCCTTATGGAGCTGTGGATAATCAAAATCCTAAAACTGATAAAGTGTTTAAAGTGAATGGTCATAGACTAAAAACCTTATTTTATAGGGGATCAACATAAATTTAACGATCGAAGGATGTTGGGTCAACTAGAATAAGCACTGGTTACGTCTGGCTGATGACGTAAAATCAAACGCTTTGTGGGAGACCACCTATAGTTATCAGTATGTTTTTGCTTTGATTGTTGTTTGTGTGTGCTTAAGAAAAATTGGGGTAGTATTTTTGAGACTATTATGTGTTAGTATTGATTTTAAGATTTTGTTTAGTAATCTAGACATGTTAGAATGAGAATTTAGACGTTAAATTAACTGATGCAAAATTGAGTATTGGCGCTTAAGCTCCAATATTCGGTACTTAAGCGCGACAGTTAAAAAATATGTGCTAAATAAAAATTTTGGAAGGTTTATCCGCCAATTGGTTTGTAAAAACTTGCCAAGGCAGTTCCAAGACGTGCCTAGAAGTTATTAGAAGGATTTAGGCCTATAAATAGAAGGGTTTTGTGAAGGAATTTCACCCCAGATCATTTTTAGACCTAAAAAATCAAAGAGAGAGATTTTGATAAGATGCTTTCATGGGAGATGGATTTGAAGAAGAAGGAAGAGACCATGAGGAAGAAATTCATTAGTCAAAGTGCACAAGAGATGTATAACAGTTTCTTAGCTGTTAGTATCGAAGAAATATCAGAAAAGATCAACAAAATTGAGACTATCATGGCTTTACTGGAGACCAAGGTAATTGAGATTCATGCACATCTTGAGCATATCGGATGAAAATTGAAAATGTAATTTAGTCATACTAGTTATATAGAGGAAGCAAATAAAGAGATGTATCTTAAATAGAAATGGATTGAAGAAGATAGTATTAGAGCTCGTCACTACCGCTCGTTTTATCAACTTTATATTCCGATTGCCCAAGAAGAGACTAATGAAAGACCGGAGTTTGTCCGATAAAATGAATAGTGGAATTAAGTTATGTGTTTGAGTTTGTTTGTTAGGACTCGTTGTATTTATGTGTTAGTGTTTTTGACTTTTATGTGTCTAATTGTTTAGTTTTTGACTTTTATGTGTCTAATTGTTTAAGTTTGTTAAGTATTTGTAATTAGAAGATTTTTTCATCCGAGACTATTTAAAGTGAGAATTAAGTGTTATATGCACTTGTACTAGTTTGTGAATGAATGTATATGTTTGTTTTTGTGAAAATTAGTGTTATTTTTGTCTCGAATTGAATTGAGTTATATGGGAGAATTTTGATAGAGAGGAGAGTTATAGGAGATGAAAATAGTCATTTAAGTATTATGAGACCATTTAAGGGTGGTATACTTAGGCTAATAGTGTATTATACTTAAATTCAAAAATCTAAAAGTTCATGCATTGGCGCCTAAGTGCCTCATTCTCGCGCTTAAGCGCGATGTAACTCGAGAGGCAGGCGCCTAAGCGTCACTTACCCGCGCTTAAGCGCCAGTTCACTAAAACCGGTTCACGAATGATTAAAAGTGAAAATTAAACCTGAAAATTGTCATTTTCACCCTCACTGTCATCTTCTTCCACTCAAATTCGCGATTTGGAGAGCTAGGGCAAGTCATTAAGTGGAGATTTCTATGTGGAATTGAGCAAAATTTGCTAGATTCAAATTTCTTAAGGTAAGAGCTTCTATATAAAAATTTTGGATTTTTAACATGTATTTTGAGTACATTTGGAAGAACCCGAAAATCACTATTCATGGTAAAAATGAGGAAAAATCTATGTAAATTACATAGGAAGTGTAGTTTATACTTATAGGAGTTGAGTTTAGTGGATTAGGCTTGATTTTTAAAGTTATTGTGGAATTTTATGAAATTTGTAGAATGACACCAAGAATGAAGAGAAACAAAGGAAAATGTCATTTCAATTTGAGCAAATTTGTGAGTTTGAAGTTCAAGATAGGTACAGTGGTGCTCTGCAATCACGAAAGCTTATTCAGGAGTGTTGTTTCAAAAATCCAGGTGGATCTGTAGAAGATTTGATCTTTCGCCGATAGTGGGAACAATTCTGTTATTTTTCTATTGTGGCAGTTATTTCTGTAGTTCGGCAGTTTTATGCAAACCTCCATGAGGCTGAATAAGATTGAGTTATGGTTCGAGGAAAATTAGTACCGTTTTCACCAGAGGTAATCAATATGTTTTATCATTTGCCACCTGAGACTTTGTATTTTTATGTGAACTATAGTCTTATTGAGACGGAGCTAGATGAGATAATTTCCTATTTGACTGTTGGAAGAAGACTTTGGAAGTTCACAAATAAGAGGAGAGTCAACTTTGCCACGTCAAAGTTAAGTGCACCTTTGAAGGCATGACACTATTTTATTTCAGCTCATCTATTACCTACAAATCATCTCAGTGAAGTTACCAGAGAGGGTGACGTTGAATTATTGTATACAGGAAGAAAAGCTCATCAACATTTGAGCGTTAATTTATCAGACTATCATCAGTTCTGCCACTACCGCTACTACTGCAGGTTTGGGATTTGCTTCCTTGATCTTTTCTTTATGTGAGCAGGCTGGAGTGAGATATGATAGCTGGGAGGAAGTCGTCAAAGTTAAGTGCACCTTTGAAGGCATGACACTATTTTATTTCAGCTCATCTATTACCTACAAATCATCTCAGTGAAGTTACCAGAGAGGGTGACGTTGAATTATTGTATACAGGAAGAAAAGCTCATCAACATTTGAGCGTTAATTTATCAGACTATCATCAGTTCTGCCACTACCGCTACTACTGCAGGTTTGGGATTTGCTTCCTTGATCTTTTTTTTATGTGAGCAGGCTGGAGTGAGATATGATAGCTGGGAGGAAGTACTGTTGTCTTTGAAGTCAATTAATGGTGTTAATGTGAAGTCATATTCGGAGCATTCTATTTTTGGCTGGAGAAGAGAATTTTCAAGGAGTTATGGAATGAAGACATCTGCTGCTTCTACGTCTAGACCATCTACCTCAAGACCATCTACTTCTAGAGGTGAGTCAACGGAAACTCAAACTCAATTATTACAGAGGACGATGGACAATATCAATTATACCTCATATAAGGTAAGAAATTTAGAAATCTTTGCAGATCATATTGATGGGTATAATAGAAGAAAAAGTGATTTTGAAGAGAAATTTTACTCATCTGTGGAATACCTCATTAGGAGTAACCCAAGAGTGCAATTTCCTCCATATCCTAGATACCCTGATTATGAGCCTACAAATGTCTGGAATAGCGGTGATTCTGAAGATGATGAGGAGGAGGATTGAGTGATTTATTTTTATGTTTGTAATATGTGTTAGACTATGTGCTTTGGACTTGCGCCTTTATTTTTATGTTAGACTATGTGCTTTGGACTTGAGTCTTGTGACTTGAGACATGTATGTTTGTGTATTGGTTTGGATTTTGTGATGTGTGGGACTTTTATTTTGTTTAATTGTATTGTGATGTTGTGTTTTTTTAGTAGTTTATTTTAAAATTCTAGGATAGTAATTGTTGTTGTGTGTTGATTATTGTTTTAGTTAGATAGGATTGAACTTATTTTTATGTCTTGTGAAAAGTTGAAAATCTTGCTAACCTTACTTTTAAATTTTAAACTCAGAAAACTGCTACCCTGTATTTTACTTTTATCATGTTAGTGTGTTTCTTTTTTGTTGAGACTGGAAATCAAAGTTAGTATGTTAGTTTGTTTTTATATCTGTACCAACTACTTAGAAGTCTACTAAATCTCTACATGTTGAATTGAAATGAAAATGATGGAAAATTAATCAAAAATTAATTTTACTCATGTTTTTAATTTTATGCTTGTATAATTAGAGACTTTTATTTTGTTTAATTGTATTGTGATGTTGTGTTTTGTTAGTAGTTTGTTTTAAAATTCTAGAGTAGTAATTGTTGTTGTGTGTTGATTATTGTTTTAGTTAGATATGATTGAACTTATTTCTCTGTCTAGTGAAAAGTTGAAAATTTTGCTAACTTTACTTTTAAATTTTAAATTCAGAAAACTGCTACCCTGTATTTTTCTTTTATCATGTTAGTGTGTTGTTTTTATGTTGAAACTGGAAATCAAAGTTAGTGTGTTAGTTTGTTTTTATATTTATACTCACTACTTAGAAGTCTAATGAATCTCTACATGTTGAATTAAAATGAAAATGATAGAAAATTAATCAAAAATTAATTTCTCCTTTTTTTAGTTTTATACTAGTATAATTAGGGTATAAAAATTCCTGTAGGCATGATAATTCAAATTTTCATTCCTGCTTATTTATATTTGCTGCTAAACTGTTTAATTTGTTAAAAAATTAAGTTTGGGGCATGAAATATTTTCAAAACTTGAATTTTATTTGTTCTCAAATGTGTTACAAGTGAATTTAATTTGAAAACAAAAAATGATTATGTATATGAAGTTATATTAGGGAAATAAAATTTGATTTTAGAAATGAGTAAGAGAATTTAGTTAAAATTTTGAGCAATGAAGAAAAACTTTCAGCTAAAAATTTTTAGTGTAGAAAATGTTATTGAGAGGCTTGATGGAGAAGTTCAGAGATAATAAGGAGAATCTACATTTGATTTTTATTGATTTAGAAAAAGCTTACGATAAAGTTCCAAGAGATATCCTTTGGAGAGTTCTCGAGAGTAAATGTGTTGATATGACTTATATTCAAGTCATTAAAGATATGCATACTAGAGCTGTTACTTGTGTTCAAACTGAAGGAGGATTGACAAAATATTTTTCTATTTCTGTTGGATTACATCAGGGATCGGCTTTAAGCTCATATCTTTTTGCTTTAGTTATGGATGGTCTTACTGGACATCTACAGGAGGATGTAACTGGACATCTATAGGAGGATGTAACTTGGTGTATGCTTTTTACTGATGATATTCTTCTCGTGGATACCGAGAGAAAAAACCCAGGAAAAACTTGAATTATGGAGGTCTACATTGGAGTCTAAAGGCCTTTGAGAGAAAAAACCCAGGAAAAACTTGAATTATGGAGGTCTACATTGGAGTCTAAAGGCCTTCATACCTTGGTGTATGCTTTTTGCTGATGATATCCTTCTCGTGGATAAAACGAGAGAAAACACCTGTGTATGCTTTTTGCTGATGATATTCTTCTCGTGGATAAAACGAGAGAAAAAGCCCAGGAGAGCCTTGGTGTATGCTTTTTGCTGATAATATTCTTCTCGTGGATAAAACGAGAGAAAAAGCTCAGGAAAAACTTGAATTATGGAGGTCTGCAATTCTTCTCGTGGATAAAACGAGAGAAAAAGCCCAGGAAAAACATTATGGAGGTCTACATTGGAGTCTAAAGGCCTTCGTTTAAGTAGAACTAAAACTGAATATATTAAAACTTGAATTATGAAGGTCTACATTGGAGTCTAAAGGCCTTCATTTAAGTAGAACAAAAATTGAATACATTCATGTAATTTTAGTAGTAATAGCTCTAGTGACAGAAGTGTGACTTTGGGTGATCAAATTATTAAAAAGTGTGAACGATTTAGATATCTTGGTAGTAGTAATAGCTCTAGTGACAGAAGTGTGACTTTGGGTGATCAAATTATTAAAAGGTGTGGACGATTTAGATATCTTAGCGGTTCAGAAGCGTGACTTTGGGTGATCAAATTATTAAAAGGTGTGAACGATTTAGATATCTTGGGTCCGTTGTCCAAAGCGATGGTGATATAGATGGGGATGTTAATAGTAGAATTCAAGTTGGTTGGTTGAAGTTGAGGAATTGGTGATTATAGATGGGGATGCTATTAGTAGAATTCAAGTTGGTTGGTTGAAGTGGAGGAATGCTTCGGGCCATAGATGGGGATGTTAATAATAGAATTCAAGTTGGTTGGTTGAAGTGGAGGAATGCTTCGGGTAAAAGTTGTGAATGATTTAGATATCTTGGGTATGTTGTTCAAAGCGATGGTGATATAGATGGGAGATGTTAATAGTAAAATTCAAGTTGGTTGGTTGAAGTGGAGGAATGCTTCGGGCCTTTTGTGTGATACAGTAGAGAATTCAAGTTGGTTGGTTGAAGTGGAGGAATGCTTCGGGCCTTTTATGTGATAGAAAAGTACTATTCAAGTTGGTTGGTTGAAGTGGAGGAATGCTTCGGGCCTTTTGTGTGATAGAAAAGTACAGTTAAGATTGAAAGGAAAATTTTATAAGACGGTGGTGAGACCTGCAAATGCTCTATGGCGCTGAATGTTGGCCTTTAAAAGAGAAGCATAATAATAAGTTAAGTGTTGCCGAGATGAGAATGATTAGGTGGATGAGTGGCTTTACACTTAGAGACAAAATGCGGAATGAATATATTCGTGATAGGGTTGGTGTAGCTCCTGTGACAGACAAAATTAGAGAAAGTCGTCTTAGATGGTTTGGTCATATTAAACGTCGACCATTAGATGATCCGATTAGGAGAGTAGATGTTTTAGATTCGACTTGTGTTAAGAAAGGCAGAGGTAGACCTAGGAAGACTTGGGCTTATTGTATTAAAAATGATCTTAATTTATTAGAACTAAATGAAAATATGACACTAAATAGGACGCAATGGAGAAAAAGGATTC
>JXCR01143035.1:313729-376993 GCA_002079205.1 Phalaenopsis hybrid cultivar | reverse complement strand
GGAGAGTAGATGTTTTAGATTCGACTTGTGTTAAGAAAGGCAGAGGTAGACCTAGAAAGACTTGGGCTTATTGTATTAAAAATGATCTTAATTTATTAGAACTAAATGAAAATATGACACTAAATAGGACGCAATGGAGAAAATGATTCATGTAGTCGACCCCACGTAGTGGGATTAAGGCTTTGTTTTTGTTGTAGAAAATGTTAAATATATTGTAACTATCTTTAGTAAGAAAAATTGTATTTTTGAAAAATTTAGAAATTTAAACTTTTTTTTTTAATACTTAAATTTTTTTGGTTGAAAATAATTTTCAAAACTGGTATTATATTTTTAAGTAAAAGATTTATATCAGAACTTTGCTTTAGGAAATGAGTAGTAAAATTCAAAACTATTAAAGACCTATTCAGATATAGTAATCCTTGCCTGAAAAAGAAAAAGAAAAGAGAAAAAGAAAAAGAAAAAGAAAAAAAAGTAAGGGAGGAGAAACATGAGGATTTGTGCCTACTCAAAAATTGGTTTCACATTTGAACTTTTTAAAGTATAAGACTTGAGAAACTCTTAAGCTTACGGATATAATATAGTAAGTAAAATTATTCTTAATAAAAATTTTCAAGTGGAGATAATAAAAGGACTCAATTCTAAACTTGAGAAATTTACAATATTTCTTAATTAGATAGGAACTCATATTTTCAATTTTCTTAACATTAAAAAATCTAAACTTTAAGTTGGTCACATTTAATAAATATTTTTTCTAAATTGGACTACTATATTTCTAAATCTAAATTTTAGTAACTATTAAAGAAACTTCTATGCATATCATACTTATTTAGTTTTAAAAAATTGAAGTGTCACTTGATGACAGGTAACATTTTAAGTTTGAGGGATTTTGATACACCTAAAATATATAGTGTTTTTAGACGCATTTTTATACTTATTTTGAGATATTGTGATTTAATAGAAGGTATTTGTGTGTTTTTCTTTCAAGTACAAGTTATAAGTTGAAAAATACTAAAAGAAGTGAAAAATGATCAAATTTGGAGCAAATATGTGAAATTTGTGCAAAAGTGTTTTGGCGCCTAAGCGCCAGATCCGACGCTTAAGCGCCAGTGAAATAGAGAAGGCCACGCGCTTAAGCGCTAGAGGCAGTTATTTGGAGGTTTTCTTTATTTGACCAAATTTTGAAGAGACATTTGAGGCACCTATTGGCTAAAGAACTAGGAACGAAAATATTATTAAAAGACTTGTGAAATGAGACATCCTTTGGAGAATACATCGAATTTGAATACATTTTGAAGAATTTTCAAGACACCTCTTGGGAAATTTATAAAAGAAGAAAGTTGAGACATTTGAAGTGTGTTTGAAAGTTCTTAAAAGAGTTTGAAGAGGAGTCGTGAGGAGTTTTGAGAGAGTTTTGGAGAGATTTTCAGTCACCACACAAATTTACTTTATCATTTTTGTTTTTAGTTTATTTTGAGAGTATTGTAAGAGAAAAAGAGATTCAAAGGAACTTCAAGAAGTGGTGAGATTTGAGATAAGTTTTTATCTTTTGTTTTAAACTACTTTTGGTTTTAATCGAGACTTCTTGTTGGTTCGATAATGATTTCTGTTTTTAAACTAAAGTGTGGTTTTGTTTTCTCTATGTTTTATGAGTAGTTCTCTTTATCTATCTCCTTAAAATGATAAGTGATTAAAAGTGTTGGATAGAAGTTGTGGACAGTATTCATCTTTAAAGTTAGAAGAAACTGTGATGATTTAAATCCATGTACTTCATTTACTTCTTGATTTGACCTATCCAGATGCTAAGATTTGTTGTTTGAACATGTAAGAACCGGGAAGGTATTGTCTTAGTCAACAATTGGAAAGAATCACATGAGGTTATTGATCCCTGATGACTACTTATATGCAACAGTATAACAATGTCTCTGATTATATTTTTACTTATATTTCTTTACTTTGGAATAGAGTCAAAACTTGATCCTGAAACAAATAAGAATTTAACTCTTCAATTTATATATTGAAATACTACACAAATATATGTATCGTCATAAAGTAATATAAAACTTTTTGATTAAGGCCTGAATATCGAACCGACAGGAAAATTATGCAATATGCTCTATTGAACAACAAACTTTCTATTTTAAAAAGACAATTACTTAAACTAGAGATGTATTCGCAGTAATTAAAATTCAAATCTTTTTAGTATTTTTGATATTTTAACAAAACAATAACAATTTAAAAAGATAACTTGAGATTATGTAAAAGAAAAACTCTAAATTTGAAAATATTTCTCTCCTTATCATGAATCAGTTATAAGTATAGAAATTCTGTTGTGATAGTATGCAAATTGTGTTGTGTCAAATATGAATAATTATATTCTTTACCCTTACTAGAGATGCTATAAAAAACATTGACTAATTTAAAGTTTGAAAAGTTCTGAAGTCTGGCTAGGCAGGGAATATACCATCTCTCACTCTAGAGTTCCCTTGATTCCCTCCACCTGGGGGCTAACATCTCGTATCAAACCTATAACAATAAATCAAGTTGGGAGATTTAACCTGTCACTTTAAAGTCATCTAACTCTATACTCTTTAAACATTATTTCCCTATTTATTTGCACTAAATCAAATGAGTTACATTCTCATTCATACAACCTAATGTGATTCTTTTCAATTGTTGAATGAGACAATATCAGCCCGGTTCTTACATGTTCTCACAATAAATTTTACTGGATAAGCCAAATCAAGAAGTAAATAAAATTCATGGATTTAAATCATCACAACTTCTTCCAACATTAAAGATCAATACTCTCCATAACTTCTATCCAACACTTTAATTACTTATCATTTTAAGGAGAAAAATAAAGAAAACTACTCAGAATTCATGGAGAAAACAAAACCACACTTTAGTTTAAAAGTAGAAAGCATTGTCAAACTAACAAAAAATCTCAATTAAAATCAGAAGTAATTCAAAACAGAAGATAAAAATTTATCTCAAATCCTCCACCAAACCTTTGAAGTTTCTTTGAATCTTTTCTTTTTTACAACACTCTCAAAATAAACTAAAAACAAAAGGATAAAATAAATTTATAGTGCCTGAAAATCTCTCCAAAACTCTCTCCTTTCAAACACTTTTCAGAACTTTCAAGCACACTTTAAAAAGTCTTAACTTCTTTTATAAATCTCCAAGAGGTGTCTTGATAACTCTTCAAAATGTGTCCCAATTCGATGTATTATCTAAAGAATGCATCTTTTCATAAGTCTTTTAATAATATTTTCATTTCTAGTGATCATAACCACTCTATTTAGCCAATATGTGCCTCAAATACCTCTTCAAAATTCGGCCAAATGAAGAAAACGACCAAATAACTGCCTCTGGGGCTTAAGCGCGGAGCCTCTAGAGCTTAGGCGCAGCCTTCTCTATTTAACCGAGGCTTAAGCGTCGGATCTGACGCTTAGGCGCCAAAACACTTTAACACAATTTTCACCTCTTTTCTCAAAATTTGATCCTTTTTAACTTCTTTTAGCATTTTTCACCTTTTTACTTGTACCTGAAAGAAAAACACACAAATACCTTCTATTAAAGCGCAATATTTCAAAAATAGGTATAAAAATGCGCTAAAAACACTATATTTTAGGTGTATCAGTTGTATGAATGTGAATGTAATTCATATGATTTAGTGCAAATAAATAAAGAAATAAAATTTAAAGGGTGTAGAGTTAGAGGACTTTAAAGTGACAAGTGAAAGCCCAAACTTGGTTTATTGTTTTAGGGTTCTGATATAAGATGTTAGCCCCCAGGTGGAGGGAATCGAGGGAACTCTAGAGTGAGAGCTGATATCTTTCTTGCCTAGCTGGTGTTTAGAACTATTCAAACTTTAAATTAGCCAATGTTATTTATAACATCTCTATTAAGGGTAAAGAATATAATTGTCATATTTGACACAACACAATTTGCATACTTCCACAACAGAATTCCTATACTTATTACTGATTTATGATAAAGAGAAAAGTATTTTCATATCAAGTGATTTTCTTTTACGTAAACTCAAGTTATCTTATTTAGTTGTTATTGTTTTGTCAAAATATCAAAAATACAAAAAAAAAGAGATTTGAATTTTAATACCGTGAAAATATCTATAGTTTGAGTAATTATATTTTTAGAATAAAAAGTTTTTTGTTCAATAGTGCATATTGCATAATTTCCCTGTCGGTTTGATATTCAAGTCTTAATCAAAAAGTTCTATATTACTTGATAACGATACGTATACTTGCGTAGTATCCCAATATATATATAAATTGAAGAGTTAAATTCTTATTTTCTTCAGGATCAAATTTTTGGTTCTATTGCAAAGTATGGAAATAAAAGTGAAAATTATAATTAAAGTCGTTGTTATACTGTTGTATATAAACAGTCGGGATCAGCCTTGTGAGTCAGTTCTTAGCACCCACTCACTAAAATCCTTGTACATATAGATTTTTACACACACACACGCACACCACATGTTTATGTATATGCCTTGTGAGTCGGTTCTTAGCACCCACTCACTAAAATCCTTGTACATATAGATATTTATACACACACACACCACATATGTCTATATACATAGAGATATATGTATATGTATCTATATACACATAGAGATATGCATATATGTATGTATGTGCGCGTGCGTGCGCGTGCGCGTGTGGATTATATATCTAAATCGGGAAAATGAATAATGCAGGAGAATAACCATCTGAAGTAACCGAATTGTGAATAGGAATTATAATGCAAGTTAAGGGCACTATAATATAATAAGATTATATAAGAAAATTCTGACATGTTGTCAAACCATTTCAACTGTAAAGTTGTTTCTTGCAAGAAATTAGGTTAATGGGGTTAGGATTGATCCTGATTGCCTTAGCCTTCTTTGATTTCATACATTTAGCCAGCCCAGCAAAATAAAGAGTGGAACACGAGTTTTTACATAAAAATTCCTTTCGAGGAAAAAAAATCCCGACGCCTTGCCAATCAAACAACTTCATTGTTTGTAAAGTGTATCGATCTCAAGAAATACCAAAGATCATTGATTTAACTAGTGTATGCTATGATACAATTTTTGCTTAGGATGGTTGTAGTGCAAGTGAGGTTGCAACAATAACTAAAGTGGCCTTTTGATACAAGCTTTAAAGGATATAGTTGAAGCACAAGTAAGATTTTGACTTAACTCTTACAGTGATGCAAATTCCTTAACACATGATTGTAAAATGAGGTTGCAACACGTGCAAGTTTTTGCATATTCCTTTTAAGAAGGTAACTGTGGAACTAATGAGGTGCAATATAGATCTTCTATGATATGGATGTGACAAAAACAAAGTTGCAAGCATGTCTTAAGGGAAATTGTCGCAAGCCAAATGAGGTTGCAGTGCACATACCCAAACAATAACCATGGTTGCTTGTCCAATGTCTAGTGGAGATGTAAAGCATACAAATGATTATTTTTCAAACATGTTAGTTTTTTATATTTACATCAAGTTCATGATTTTTAGTGTGTTTGATATAGTCAACTTATATTTTACAAGCTTTTGTAATGTTTTCAAGTACATAATTAAAATTAAATAAGATAACTAATGGTTCGCTTAAAAAGGCACTTATTCTAGTGGTGTCAAAAATTGACCCAGCGCTGACCCAACTTGAACCTATTAAAATTAAATAAGATCTTCTATGATATGGATGTGACATAAACAAGGTTGCAAGCATGTCTTAAGGGAAATTGTTGCAAGCCAAATGAGGTTGCATTGCAGGGAAATTGTGTAAGTATTTGCATATGCCTTTTAAGAAGGTAACTGTGGACTAATGGGGTGCAATATAGATCTTCTATGATATGGATGCTAGCATGTCTTATGGGAAATTGTCGCAAGCCAAATGAGGTTGCATTGCAGATACCCAAACAATAACCATGGTTGCTTGTCCAATGTCTAGTGGAGATGTAAAACATACAAATGCTTATTTTTCAAAAATGTTAGTTTTTTATATTTACATCTAGTTCATGATTTTTAATGTGTTTGATACAGTCAACTTATATTTTACAAGCTTTTGTAATGTTTTCAAGTACATAATTAAAATTAAATAAGATAACTAATAGTTCACTTAAAAAGGCACTTATTCTAGTGGTGTAAAAAATTGACCCACCACTGACCTAACTTGAACCTATTAAAATTAAATAAGATCTTCTATGATATGGATGTGACATAAACAAGGTTGCAAGCATGTCTTAAGGGAAATTATTGCAAGCCAAATGAGGTTGCATTGCAGATACCCAAAAAAATAACCATGGTTGGTTGTCCAATGTATAGTGGAGATGTAAAGCATACAAATGATTATTTTTCAAAAAATGTTAGTTTTTAATATTTACATCTAGTTCATGATTTTTAGTGTGATATAGTCAACTTATATTTTACAAGCTTTGTAATTTTTTCAAGTACATAATTAAAATTAAATAATATAACCAACGGTTCTCTTAAAAAGGCACTTATTCTAGTGGTGTCAAAAATTGACCCACCACTGACCTAACTTGAACCTATTAAAAAAATTTTATCTCAGGTTTAACTGAATAATTTTTTGTTTGGGTTAGAATCAAGAAGTCTAACTAATTAAGTTTTTTTAGATAAGTTTGGGTTGACCTGCTAACAAAAACATTGAATAAAAATTAACTTGCTTAAAATTGTTTTGAAATTAACCCACTAACCCATAATTTACTTGAAACTGACCTAAATAGCTATTATATTTTATGCTAAATAGGTTACACAGTTGGGGTTTGGGTCATTCAGATTGAAAGTAGGTAGGTAGGTTCGGGTTAGATTTTTTGAGCCATTTAATATTTGGGTGAGATCAAATTTAGGTTAGACCCAAACCTGGCCTACGAACCCAATTTCGACACCCCTAACTTCTTCTATACTTATCTTTGATTACTATTATATGAACCTTTATTGATAAGAACAAAGTCATGTACTCAAATAGATATCTCAAAATATATTTGCTATTTTTAAAATTTCTATCATTCTTTGAGTGAGACTTGTGTAGAGTACAATACATGTTGATTAATGCATGCTTCCACTATCAAACCGCAGCATTTTATCATGTGTCTGGAGTATATATTACTTTTAATGATGTTATTAAAGTACTTCCAGCCATATATATGATAAAAAAGTGCAATAGTCTACCGACTTGAGAAATAGATGGTACCTATCATTATCACATTCAGCTTAGGTTTTATATCTAAAGAATGCGTATACTTACGTACAGGCTTAAAAGCAATATATTGCTTCTTTATTTATTTCTTATTGTTTTTGTTATTAAAATTGTTATTTATTCCATTGTATCCTTAATTGATAATTATTAATGAACGTTTTCATTTCATCCCATGTCATCAAGCATGCTCTCTTCTTTTTTTTATTTTCTTATCACATTTCTTATATTCAATTTCTCGTTCTATATCATTCGAGTGTCTTCATTTTCCCTGCTTCATAATTCTTTTTGTTCTCTTTCTTCTATCTATCATTATGGAACCTCTCTTGGTTTTCCTTAATAATCTTTTCGTCAATTTAAACTTCAAGGATTCAAATTCCATATTGAATCTCCAATGTTGCCACATGTTTTGCCTTATCCGTTCAAATTGACATTCTAGTGTTTTCACATTAGAATTATGAAGAGGAAACCATAGTTTAATTTGTTTTCATTCATACTCGACTTGTAGGATACTTCTCTAGTGAAGCATTTTGAAGTCTACTTTCTTTTGATCTCTTATGTGCAATGGAAAGTACATATAAAAGGATTTAAAATTGAGCCTATTTTATTAGAGTGCCGTCTTGGAATTGAATTTGCAACTTACATCCCACCATCCAAAACCTTTTTTGATAGCTTATATGCAATAAAGAGGGCATTTTTCTCCTTTGGGCGTTCATGGCGAACAAATATCTTATGTATTCTTCTAGTACATGGGTATTCATTGACAACAAATATTTTATGTATTATTAGTACGTCTAAAAATTTGGCAATTATATATATATCTTATGTTTAAATTTGGTGATATTCCACTTTAAAGAAGGGTATTTTCATGTTTTGTTGCAAATATATTGATTTTAGGCATTTGGAGAAAAAATGAGCAAAAAGTAGAAAATTTGGAGTTAAAATGTAGCTTTTTAGCATCCTGGCGCCAGTATATAGAGAGCTGGTGCTAGAGGCGTCATTTACAGAGAAGCGGGGTCAGAGGCGCCAAAATCAAGCGAACAACACGGACTTCAATAGACTGGCTCCAAAGACTCCAGAGACAAATTAAGACGGAGTAAGATAGTTATTGACTATTTTTGAGTTGTTTTAGAATGCTCCAATCAATTCAAGCATCTTATGGAGTGATTCAATGCATCTAGATACTTTGAAAAGACTCTTGAATAAAGAGATATGTCTCTTGGTGTGAAGAGTTGTGCCTTTTGAGAAAAAAAGGAGGGAATTTTGAATTTTTTTTAAAAGAAAGGCTGACCCTAATTAAAAAGAGAGTCTAGAGAGTCAAGTAAGAAGTGGGGCGAGAGGTTTGAAGAGGAGAAGTTAAGGGTGGCGTGAGAGAGTCTTGGAGGAAGAGTTAGGTTTTTCTTCTAGAGTTGTAAGAGGAGAGCGAATGTGAGAGATTTTTTTTTCATTACATTTCTAAGAGAGAATTGAGTGTAATTGTAAAGAGAGAAAGTGCTTAAAGGGAACTTCAAGGGATTTGCTTGAGGAGTGTGAGATAAGTTGTGTTCTTTCCTTTATTTGTTTTGTAAATTTTTTTTAATATTTAAAATCTATTTTTTGTCGTATCCTTCTCATGAATTCTTAGTAGTCTTTTTTATCCTTCTCCCTACAATGAGATATGATTTTATGAAGAATTAATTTTATTAGGCAAGATTTTAAATGTCAATAAATTGTGATGATTCGAACTCTGATCTTCATTTACTTTTTGATTTGACTAATTGAAATGTTAAAATTTGTTAAGTAACATAAGATTCAAAAGGTTTATGTTTTCTACAACGAGGTAAGAGTCACATTCAATTTCATGGGTGAGAATGTAGTTTATGGGGTTGAGTGCAAATAACTAGGGAAATATAGTTTGATGGACGCAAAATTGGAGATTTTAAGGTGACATATTAAAATCCTCTAATTGGTCCAGTTGCTTGGAAACTAAAGCGAGATTATTAGCCTTCAGGGGAGGGAGAAGTGAGAGCTCTGGAGTGGCAGCTAGTATCCTCTCAATCTAATCACGGAATTAGGGACCAAACTCTAGATTAATCAATATTTTTTATGCACTCTCAGAGGGTAAATAATAGAATTTCTCATATTTGACAAAATAGAAATGTATATATAATTTTAAATTATTTTAATTATTTCACAATCCATAAACTCATTGTAAAAGGGAAAGATACTTTCTTAAATTTGAACTCTTCGTTACAAAACTTTGTTTAATCTTTATAAGTTTACTTTTGAAGTTTAGCAAATAGCTTAGTTAATCTAGTTCTTTTAACTACATTTCATTTAACATATAATAAATTTATTTTAGATTTATTTTTATTGCTTAAATTTTATAGTTTGAATACTGTGTTTGACGTTATAACCATAAGAATTTTCTATTCTCTGTGGGATCGATACTTAGGACTCTATTAAAGCTCTTTATTATTTGAGCGATACATATACTTGCGTTATTATTACGGTTTGACAGCTTAAAGATTTTAAAATAAAACTGTTTATACTGAATTTATTCTTATTGAGATTAAACTACATATTTACTGTTTCTGCTGTTGTGTGTGCATTGTAGTATTGAAATATATTTACAATGCACCACAAAAATCGCGCATCAAGTTTTTGGCGTTGTTGCCGGGGAGTAACGATAAATTACTTTATAATTTAGAATATTTTATTTGAACTGAAAAAATTATTATAGTTTAATTAAATATTTTTATATTTTAGTGTGTTGGCTTATTTTAATTGCTTATTGTCTTTGTGTATGCATAGTTTAAGATCTGAAGGTTTAATACCTTACGATTCAGAGTTAGAAAGAACTATTAGAAAAATTGAAAAATAACAAAAAGAGTTAAATAATTTGAACAAAATGACTACAAGCTTAAATAATTCTATAATTGAGAATGAATATCATCAAAGACCTTTAAGAGATTATGTTAATCCTACAACAGATGAAATTCATTTGAGTATACAAAAATCTGCTGCAGTTGTCAATTCATTTGAGTTTAAACCTGCTATTATCCAAATTGTTTAAAATAATCAGTTTGAGGGAACACTGATTGAAGATCCTGACTTACATCTTGCTAGTTTTCTAGAATTGTGTGCTACATTTAAATATGATGGAGTGTCGAATAATGTCGTCAGACTTAGACTTTTTCCTTTTTCATTAAGGGATAAAACTAAGATGTGGTTAAACTCATTACCACCTGGATCTATCAAAATTTGGGGAGACTTCTCACAAAAAATTTTATCTAAATATTTTTCACCATAAAAAACTGCTAAGCTTAGAAATGATATTACATCTTTTAGTCAGTTTGAAGGAGAATCAATTTATGAAACTTGAGAACGATTTAAAGATCTCTTTATGAAGTGTGTACACCATGCGTTTCTAGCATTGACCTCTTTGTTCATAGAAAGGGCACTATACATTGACCTCTTTGTTCATATGTTGAGCTAAGGATTCTACACTAGGGTGCGAGATCTGGTGCTTAAGTTTGTGGTGTCACTGTTTTCTAGTGTAGAATGATCGATCTAGGTACCTAGTTTTCACACCTAGGGACAATGCTAGGAGCTAGGTAACCAACTCAGTCTAAATTGCATTGTGTCTCTGCAATTCGCTTAATGAAATTAAAGACTTAGTTGTGCATGTTTCCCACAAAATTTGGATTAAGAATCTCTTTCGTCTATAAGATTAAAATTCATTAGTGTAACAAAATCTCTAAAATCATGTGCATTTAAGTACAAAAAGGCTAGTTTAATTCGGGTGAAATGTATGTTAATTTTTTACATATCAATTAACATGAATCCTCTATATAGTAACATTCAACACAAGTTTAATATTAATATGAAGTCCATAATATCAGCATGTAATGCCTAGTCCCACTCGAATTGTTTTGCCTTATTTGAAATTTTTTTTNGTCCCACTCGAATTGGTTTGCCTTATTTGAAATTTTTTGGATTAATATGTTAGTTGGAATTATTTACATGGTTTGTTTGAATATTAACCTTTAACCTAGGTTATATATTAATATTTTGCAACTCCATTTTAACAATTCCATCCAACATTGCCATTCTATGCCTTTTTTTATTATTTTTTAAATGTTAACATTCTAAGCTTCCATGGTAACAATTCCACTTAATACGGTAATCACAGTTATTTTTAATAATAATGTGTTGATATTTTAGGTTTCTATATTAACGATTGTAGCCTTAATGTTAAATTAAGTATATTTACTGATATAGTGTGTTAGTAGTTTTTGCTTTCATGTTAATAATCGTAGCCATTAAGGATATGTATACTAGAGTTTTTACTTGTGTTTGAACAGGAGGATCGACCAAATTTTTTTCTATTTCTATTGGATTACATTAGGGATCGGCTTTAAGCCCATATCTTTTTGCTTTAGTTATTAATAGTCTTACTGGACATTTATAGGAGGATGTACCTTGTTGTTTGCTTTTTGCTGATGATATCCTTCGTGGATAAGACGAGAGAAAAAGCCCAAGAAAAAATTGAATTTTGTTGGTCTACATTGGAGTCTAAAGGCCTTCATTTGAGTAGAACTAAAATTGAATGCATGGAATGTAATTTTATTAGTAGTAGTTCTAGTGATAGAAGTGTAACTTTGGGTAATCAAATTATTAAAAGGTGTGAACGATTTAAATATTTCGGGTCTGTTGTTCAAAGCGATGGTGATATAAATGGGGATGTTAATAGTAGTATTCAAGTTGGTTGGTTGAAGTGGAGGAATGCTTCGGGCCTTTTGTTTGATAGAAAAGTGCCGCTTAGACTGAAAGAAAAATTTTATAAGACGGTGGTGAGACCTGCAATGCTCTATGGTGCTGAATGTTGGCTTTTAAAAGAGAAGCATAATACTAAGTTAAGTGTTGTCGAGATGAAAATGATTGGGTTGATGAGTGGCTTTATACTTAGAGACAAATGTGAAATGAATATATCCGTGATAGGGTTGGTGTAGCTCCAGTGAAAGAGAAAACTAGAGAGTGTCGTTTTAGATGGTTTGGTCACATTAAACGTCAAGCATCTGATGATTCGATTAGGAGAGTAGATGTTTTAAATTCGACTTATGTTAAGAAAGGCAGAGGTAGGCCTAGGAAGACTTGGGCTTATTGTATAAAAAATGATATTAATTTATTAGAACTAAATGAAAATATACAATAAATAGAACGCAATGGAGAAAAATGATTCAAGTAGCCAACCCCATGTACTGGGATTAAGGCTTCGTTATTGTTAGTTACCCTAACCAATAAATTAATCCCTCATTATTGCAAATGGGGATTTCGAAACGTTATGTAGAGAGAGATACTCAAATATCACCCCATTAAGCACTTATTTTGAGTCACAAATTAGACAGTGTAGCATTACTTGTACTTTGTATGCCCCTCAAATGTAATCTTGTGTTACTTCAAAATAAACATATGGTTTGCTTATTAGACCAAACTTCCTTGTTATAATTTGTTTTTTGAAAGATAATCTCACAAACTTCTATGATACTATAATTAAAACTATCGTACAAAATAATAGATTATGTATTTACACTTCCCAATATAGTAGCATTCATTTGCTCATTGTTTACACCCCTTTTTGTTCTGACCAGAAATGGTCTTTTTAGCGTTCACATCTTTTTTCAGAATCTCTCTTTTTAGCTCATCCTCGCTTAAAAAAGCAAAAAAGTAAGATATAGTTGAATATTGGATAAAAACTAAGCAAAAAAAGATTAACTATGAAGATATTTAGCATAGAAAAATCCTCTCAACAAACTGGAAAAGAATAGTTCAAAGCAAACCAGACCTTACTTAACCAGAAAGAGCATACAAGAAAGTCCCTCTAGAAAAGATATTTGTAACTAAACTAGAATACAAAATCTAATTTATTTTGTACTGGGTTCAAAGAGACCTACTACAACGTATTCTCGTGATCAATTATATCCAGGGGATACTAAAAAAAACTCATGATAAAAGTCTTGTGTTTGCCTAAATTATCCGAAAATCTTGTTAGCTAAGGAGAGATTTTTGGCTGTACCACTAGAGGAAAATCCTCCAGTCGCCATATTAGAACTAGACCCTCATGCAAAAGGTGAATCACAGTCACCTGGTGAGTAGCCATCACTGAGCTGCGAGGGCTTACGGTACATGCTTATAAAAGACTCGATAAAGGAAATGACTGTGCCCAAAGGGGGTTAGGTCAATAGATAGGTTGGAGAAAAAACCACAGGTAGAGATGGTCTGATCCGGGCTCCAAGGACCCATTCTCCCATACTATTGAGACCTTAGATCTACTATGCTATGAAGGTAGTCCACTCAACCTATCGGCGATCACTTCGTCAGAAAATCATATATTGCATCATTCGAAGGGACCCAATAAATTAAATCCAAAGAAAAGAAACATTTAAGCTCTTATGACTCTATCTGGACCAAGTAAGGTAGATGAGAAATTATACTTGCTAAAAGAAAGAGGAAAGAATGATTCATCAGCTATAAAACTAAATTGCCCAACCCCATCTAGATCAAGAAAGCCTCTAACACACTACACCGTACTAAACAAGACACCTAATTGTACAAAACCATGCTGGGCAAGTCATATTGAAAAACATGAGTAGCTAAAGAATTATACTAAAAAATGTAGACGAGGAATTATACTTGCTAAAAGAAAGTGGAAAGAATGAACCATCCAGCTATAAAACTAATTCTGGACCAAGAAAGGTAGAGGAGGAATTATACTTGCTAAAAAAAAAAGAGGAAAGAATGAACCAATCAGCTATAAAGCTAAATTGCCCCACAAAGGGTTACAATCCCATCTAGATCAGAAAATCCTCTAACACTCTACACCGTACTAAACAGACATCTAATCATATAAAACACATGTTGGGCCAATCAGATTGAAAAACATGAGTACTTTTCTCAGGTTATGCAGTATGTATGCAAGTATTCAAGGCAACCTAATCGTGGAGGCCCTATTAATATGTAAGGGGGATAAATTCATGCATTTTATGATCGTTTCAAATACAGCACGAAGGCAATCAAGGAAAGTAAAGATAGAAAATCAAAGTGCTGATTTTAAAATCTTGCAATGTTAATCTTAAATTTTATCGAGATAAATATTTTAAAATTAACTTTTGTAGCAAAAGATTTTATCCTAAAGATCCTAATTGTGATCGCATCCAAACAAAGCACAGACATAATAAATAGTAAACACATACAAGGTGTATTAAAAAACACACTCAATATAAAAGAATAAGTGGCTGAGAGCTGTTGGGCTAGCAATTATCTTAAAAAAGAAAAAAAGAGGTTGTCTGACTTCGCATTAACATACCTGATCCTTGAACTTACAACAAATGCACAATATGGAATTGAGGTATGAGGCGCGAGCAAACAACTCTTGATCCTCACTGCGGTCATATCTTATTTCTAGTACAAACTCTCCTAAAGGACTCTAGAAAGAACTTGATTTGTAAAACAAAGATCGGTACGGGTTATCTCATGTAACATATAAAAGGTTGTACATGACGGGAGTAGAGAAAAATAGCACTTGCAGAAAATACATTAGTTTAAATCATTATTAAGCTCATCCCTGTTGAATATGTAACCCTTCAAGAAAAAAGTCGCCCTAATATGCTGATGTGCAAGTCTCAAACTCTGTAAAGGCATGCAAAATACACAAAGTTTACAACAGTTAGCACAAACTAAATAATAATCGTCGTGTATGAAAATTCCTTACTACACCCTAGTCCTAGTTATAAATAGACTACTCGGTGTTGCTTACACATACATCTACGTGAAAGCTAATCCCTGTTGAATAAGTAACCCTTCAAGAAAAAAGTCGCCCTAATATGCTGATGTTCAAGTCTCAAACTCTGTAAAGGCATGCAAAATACACAAAGTTTACAATAGTTAGCACAAACTAAATAATAATTGTCGTGTATGAAAATTCCTTACTACACCCTAGCCCTAGTTATAAATAGACTACTAGGTGTTGCTTACACATACATCTAAGTGAACGTTGTGTAGTGAAAGGGCAAGGGGCTTTCCTATAGGATCTCATCGGGATAACCAAGCTAGCCCCGTTTTGAGCATTTGACTAAACTAATACCCATCACGATAAGTGGTGAATTTTAGCCCGGGCTTATTCTTGGGACGATCTTACGAGATTGGTAATAATAAGATAACTCGCATTACTCATCTAGATGAGCCGAAGAGTAATGCTCTCTTCCCTATTATCATCACAAGTCATACTAAGGGTTGTTCCAGTATCACCATTGTTGTGTTGACTCATGAGACCTAGACCTCTATATGATACAACAGGAAACATAATCTTACTTGAAAAAGCAAGACCTTGCATGCATGGATATGAACATAAGCAGTGCATAAAACATACCACAAAAGATTGTGCCTTAGGGATAAACCTTGACACCAAGTTAAAATTCCTCGAAAGTGGATGAAATCAAGGATGCATACAAGATGCACAAACATGTGCTTTGGGAGATTGAACGTCTAGAATTCATAAAAATGACGGTGAAAACATGCATACTGATATAGATCATTTTGCAAAACATACATGTGAGAAGCAACACTCCCACTCAGAAAGGCATGGAAAAAACACAAGTGTGCTGGATGAGAATCAATTTCAAAAATGTAAGATTTACATTTCCTATCATCATAGAGAGGGCACTATAGTGTCATGAAAATGATTTCTTAGAACAATCTTTAAAATCTAAAAATAGAAAGAGATGGTGTCCTAAAACCAATGAAATGGTATTTAAACATCAAACCCTTTTAAGCCTGGAGAAAGTAAGAATTATGTTGACACATAATGCAACCTAAGCCTAGTTAGTGACAGGACTAGAACACTATCTTACACGCCTCACATAGATGGTATATAATAAGGAAAAATATGAAAGAAAACGAGCTTAGGCCAGATCATGTCAGAAGACATCATACATAATCATAATATAAGCCTTGTTGATCAACTGGGCAAAATAATACTACCACCCATATGGAAGGGTGTAATAACGGTTTAAAGACTTGACCGAAAAGCCAATGAGGATCGCAATTCATATGAAGGGGTGTACCGATGACAAAAAAGAAGAAAACATGAGACCTTTTGAGCTTTATGAAAGTCAAAAGACTCAATGATTTCTCTGCCAGTAAAAATTGGCCCCCATTGATTGACGGGTGCCCTGTATCCACTGTACCACACAGGTTGGTACATCAACTACGCGACTTGCAAAAATGTTAAGGTAAAACTCAGTTAACCTTCCGACGTTGTGATGCAAAAAACTAGAATTATGACTATGGGAGAAGACTGCAGTGTTGTGTTTATAGCGACAGAGGACATGACATTGGACCTTGAGGTAAGGGCTAACACCACAACGCTTGAACCGGTGTTGCAAATTTAGCCCAGGTGGAAACAAAGCTCAGTTGGGGTCATGATGCTGAGGTTGACATTATGACCAGATTTTGCTGATCTAAAATCACGACGCTAAGACAAACTGTTGAGGTTTTAAGTCAAAATCGAGTGCAGTGGCCTGACACCATTTCACAATTTTTTCACTAAATGCAAAACATACATGTGAGAAGTATCCCTCACTTAGAAAAGTGTGGAAAAAACACAAGCATGCTACAAGTGAACCAATGCCAAAAATGCAAGATTCACATTTTCTATCGTCATAGAGAGGGCACTATGGTGTCGTGAAAATGACTTTATAGAACTATCTCTAAGATCCAAAAATAAAAAGTGATGACTTCCTAGAACCAATGAATGGTATTTAGACATCAAACCCTTTTAAACTTTAGAGAAAGGAAGGGATTTGCTGACGCACAATACAACATAGGCCTAGTAAGTGATAGGACCATAACCTCACGTAATTGATATACAAAAGGTAAGAGTTGAAAGCAAATGTGCTTACACTAGGTAAAATTGAAAGATGACATACACGACATAAACACTACCAATCGGTAGGGCAAAACAAAACCATCATCTATATGGAAAGGTTGTACCAATGGTTCGGGAGAGCAATCCTTGGGTCAACTATCTATAAAGATAGAGAATCGATTGTTCAGAATCACCAAACTCTGTTTAAATACATGAACAAAAAGTCAAAGAGGGTCGCCACCTATACAGAAGGATGTACCATTCACCAAAAGAGGAAAATAATGGGCCTTTCAAGACTAATAAAGATAGAGAACTGATTGTTCAGAACCACCAAGCTCAGTTTAAAGACATGATCAAAAAGTCAAAGAGGGTCATACAAAAGGGTATAACAATGACCAAAAAGAGAAAAGTAATGGACCTTTTGAGCTTTACGAAAGTCGAAAAACTCGATGATTTTTTCACCAATAAAAGTTTATTCTGAACTAATTGACAGGTTCCCTGTATTCGCTGTGCTACATAAGGCGATGCATCAACTATGTGACTTGTGAAAACGTAAGATAAAACTCGATTAACCTCCCGACGTCGTATTGTCAAAGACTAGCAGTGACATGGACATTGGACCCTGAGGTAAGAGCTAACTTTTGCGGCACTTGAACCAATGTCGCGAATTTAGCCTAAGCGGAAACAAAACTCACCTGGGGTCATGATGCTGAGATCAACATCATGACAATGTCTTACAGATCTAACACCGTGATGCTGAGACAAAGCATCTAGGCATCAGATTGAAATCGAGTGTAGTGGCCTCGCATTATTGCTGAAGCAATGTTGCATAGTGTTGGCATGTTATCCTAATTATAAAAAGGGGATTGATTCCATGACATCCCAATGTCGTATTGCCAAAGACCAACAGTGACATGTTTCTAGCGATAGAGACATGACATGGGACCTTACGGTAAGCATTAACACTGCGGCGTCTGAACCAGTGTCGTGACTTTAGCCCAAGGGGAAACAAAACCCACCTGTGGTCATGATGCCGGGATCAACATAATGACAATGTCTTTCAGATCTAACATCGTGATGCTCTAGGCTTCGGGTTGAAATCGAATGCAGTAGCGTCACACCATTATGGAAGCAATGTTGCCTAGTGTTGACCTGTCAAAGGGGATAAATGCCATGACATCCAAAGGAGAGACATCATAGCACTAAGACATATCTAAGGTACTAGTCTTGAAGGTATCACTCAAAAAATGAGTTGCAATAACAATAGGAAAACAAGAGAAACTTAATCAAGGTCTTCTCCGACAATGACCTAGCCTTGCTCCTCTAGCATAGAACCTAAGGCTTTCCTAGAAAGAAAGATTGTGAATGGAAAAATATTTTCACCTACACGACGTTGTACGACATCCGAAGCTTTAAAGTCCAACCGACTGCTTCACCAGTTTTTATGACCACTACGAAAAACAACACCAGGATCAAGAGACTCCACCAAAGAGGAGAGGATGGCAGGATAACAGGAAGGAGTAAGTTTTCACTTTTGGAACCACCGACACGAAAAACTTTAGAAGGCTCAACAAGGCATCTTTTATAGGGAAAAATGGTGTTGCACCATTAAAATTGGCGTCGAGGCTCTAATGACATGGTGGACAAATGTGACAGGGTGTGCGACTTGAAGCCTAGCATCAGGACACAGGGTATAAGGCATCGGGGCGCTGCTAACGTGACGGTTGCCACATCAAAGAACCATCATTGCAGTTGCCCAATAATCAAGAGCCGCCATCGGGATCTAGTGAAGCAAAGCGCCGCGGTGATTAATATATTATTATATAGGTAAATTTTTATGTGGGCATGTGTGTTAGTGTTTTAAAGATAATGTCAAATTTGGGGCCCGTTCGGGAGAGTTTTTTGGTGCGGTGGAATTTTGAAAACACATAAGGTCTGTTTGGGTAAATCGCATTTTGACAGCTTATGCATTTTCAAAATGCTGAAACAACGTTTTCACACCACACCCATCTAGGCAGCTTTTTGGCTGCAGTCTGGCTTTTACAAAAAAAATAAAATTTGTAATAGCCACCACACCTAGCTTATCAGTAGATTATTTTTAATCAGCTTATCAGCATATTATTCAATAAGCTATAGCTGCCCCAAACAGACCCTTAATCAGGATTATAATACATAAATTTTTGCTTTGAAGGAGAGGTTTATGAAGCAAGCATGGGGAGGAGGTTGATCTGAAAGCCTATAAGGTAAATGTTAAACTTTATGTTATTATTAGAATTAATGACAATTAATTAATTTAATATTTTTACATTCTATTTAGATTAGAAAGTGTGTGAAAGAATCCGATAAATTCTTGAGATTTGAAGAAGAGGTGAAGCAAGGTATTTAAGAGGGATAAGGTAAATGATTTTAATTGATACGACATATTTAGTAAACGATTAAGTCTTACATGATTACCCTCAGATGATACTGGTAGGGGATGCAATATATCTGTGCACATTAAATGAAATGGTAAAGGTGTACCTTTGGTATTTAAGAGGGATAAGGTAAAGATTTATAAGTTTTATGTGTTGATTACGTAAATTAGTTTAATTAAAGATGATACATTCATATCAAGAAGTTTCATGAATTAATTTTAGTGCTTTTAATTTATCAAACAACTAAACTAAAAGATGTTAGAGATGTCAAAGTGCTAAGGGAATTGAAGTGAATGGTTAATTTATTTCAGAGGTCTTTTGAAATTAAAGGTGATTGATTATTTTTTTATGCATTAAATTACTAATTTATTAAATGAATAAATGTTTTATTAAATGGTTAAAAACAAGTATTTTATTAATGTCTGACATTTTGAAAGTCTCATATGATATCATAATTGGGAGGAAATAATTGGCAATTAAAAAAAAAATTTAAATGATTTTAATTGATACGACATATTTAGTAAACGATTAAGTCTTACATGATTACCCTCAGATGACACTGGTAGGGGATGCAATGTACCCGTGCACATTAAATGAAATGGTAAAGGTGTACCTTTGGGTGTAATTTTGAAGGTGTTTTCGGACATTTTTTTTAAGGATACATTTGAGTATAATAGTAATCTTGTGATGGTCAAAATCTTGTGATGACCATTATAGAAGTTAAATTGGTAAATGCTTGAAGTGAAATGAGTAGAGATAAATATAAAAAGGTAAAAGTTTAAAATTTTGTAAAGAAACAAGTTGCATTTTCTTTTGGTCATTCATACATAACATAAACATCAGATTTTAATGCATATTATACCATAATTACACTAAGTCATAATTAAGATTGCAATTGATATTTTCCTTTAGGAGAAGAAAAACTTTAGGTTGATATGTTTTGTAGGAGAGACTTGATTTACAAGAGAAGGATTGCAGCTGATAGATACCAGTTTATGTGGTGTTTTATAGTTTATTTGTATTGATTCTTTCAATTAGTCAGACATTGTTCAGTTATGGTTTGAGACACGGTCTTAAGATTATTGTTGTTGTTTCTGGATATTTTTAATTTTATTGCACTTTGCAAATTAGTGGCTTTTTAATATATGTTGGAAGTTTTAAGAAAATTTTTGTAGAAAGTAAAATACAATGTTAATACTGTTCTGCCACAATTTCCACCTTAGTTAATTTTAAGCACCAAGCTAGCTCGTGACACGTCATGGCATCGATGTGGCAGATGCCACTAAGCACTGTTTTTGGTCATCAGGGGGCCCCAGACGGTGTCGAGACCTCCTAATTAAGCTTGTTAAGGGTGGAAACACATCTGACACACCAATTAAGTAAGCGCCCTATCCCCATATGACATACCATAATATATGTGAACATAAGTCCCATCCACCATGGAGGTTCGATGTCCAAAAGCCTGTTGCTTTAAGAAATATGGAGATATCATAATGTCAAAAAACATGTATTCTTCATTAAACATTTAGTAGAGAAGTTCATTATTTTTTCAAGAAATTTCTTCTCGGAAGCAGAAAGATACACATCAAGAAAAGCGAGATTGACAAAATAGAGCGTGGTCGCTATGGGTTGGTAACCAACCGCCTTCCGTGCCATTGATTGACATTCCACTTGTCAGTCTCTCGGTACTATGAGCATGAGGAGAACACTGAGCTACCATCTCCGGGAAAAATTTGCGTAAGTAACAAGTACGCAGAGCTGCGTACATTTCAGTGGTTATAGGGAGGTTACATGGAGGTTATATTGTGGTAATATGGGGATGTAATCTTTATATAACCTCCCTGTAACCTCCCTATAACTGAAATATATGCAGTCCTACGTACTTGTTACGTACGCAAATTTTTCCCGTCATCTCCCACCTCTCAAAGGCCTCCATATGCCATTGAGCCAACATATCATGTTGTCGCTCAATATGCTTGAGCCGACTCATGATGATATCAAGTTGCTCCAGGAGAATGTCTAGGTTTTAGTTGAGGACAGTAACATCATCTCGCAACATGCAAGCGTGTTGGGACAGAGGGACGTTGCAGAATGCCTAAGCTTGTTTAAGGGGCTAGCGACTCCTTGCGTGGAATTGGTATCAGAATCAGACTTGCCACTCCAATCACTCTCTAGAGATTGAGGGGAAGTGGTGAGGAGGACCAGTCTTGGCCTCAAAGTGCGAGTGCGCCAGCGCAACATCATTTTTCAGTATACGAATGTATTGAGAAAGAGAACACAACAGAGCATTGCTACGACAAGTTTGACATATGGAAACCGTTAATCTCGGACACTATTAATAGAAAAATAAGGTGCTGCGGCGCTGGACCTGGGGGCAGTGCGCTTCTTCGTCTGATGCGGCTGGTCATCAATGGATGTTTTGAATCTGATTATATACGCGCTGCACACCAAGTCTGGTGCTTCGAAGCTATAAATGGCGGTGGTTTATTTTCTGACGCGCGTCACATCGCATGCAGGGCCAAGTACTGGCTTTGGAGCCGCGACACCGAACCACATTTTCTGACTCTGTGCCTAAGTAGCCTTGCATGCATGTGCTTGCCTATGGAAACTTCAGGACGGCGTAACTACCTTGAAATAAGTCAAAAATAATGCCAACTCTCATTAAATAGTGTTGGCATTATGGAAACTTTGGGACTGCGTAACAACCTTGAAATAAGTAAAAAATAATGCCAACTCTCATTAAATAGTGTTGCAACTTTTACTATTTAGATACTCCCTTTGGTGCTCTTAAAACATTGGGATCCTTTTTGTTCTCATCATATAATCACTTTGAGCAATGACACTAGAACTTGACAGATTGGATGAAGGCGCAGTCAGTTTACATTTATTTGATAACTTCGAGCACACTCTGGTTTTTGAAATTTTACATATTTCTTACACCATATATACAGTATTCTATCCAGTATTCGACCAATCCTATTACCATTCTCCCATTTGAATTATTCCTATATACAGTTTTAGATTTTTTTCCTAGCTCTCACATGAAGGTTAAATAATGTTTTTTTATTTATTTACGAAGAAATCTATAAGGGAGATTCTCTGTAGGTTGAGCAAGTTATTAGAGAACAAAAGGTTTTGGCTGCAAATGAGATCATCAACCTTTTCTGTGAGCTCATTGTGGTTCGTCTTCCAATCATTCAAAAGCAAAGGTAAGCTTTTATTACAGTTTTTCTTTTCTTTTTCATTTCAAAATATATTAAATCAGGTATCTTAAATATTCTGTTCTCCAGGGATTGCCCTGCAGATCTCAAAGAAGCTATCTCCAGTGTGATATATTCGGCTCCAAGATGCTCAGATATTCCCGAGCTTTCTAGAATTCGCGATATTTTTGAAAAGAAGTATGGAAAGGATTTTGTATCTGCTGCAACTGATCTCCGTCCTGAATCTGGAGTAAATAGGATGGTAGGAAGTAAATGAGTGTATTTTTACTATTTTGGCATTGTAGGACTGAGATTACTGGTTCATTAATCCATCTCTGCGTTGATGCATGGAGTTCTATACACTGGATATAAAGCTTTTTTAAATTAGAAGCAAACATAGTATTTCTATTTAGCAAACTTCATTTTCAATTATTTTTTGTACTTTATGACCGCTTAATGTACAAGTGATTTCTTCTTTAACCATAAATTCTTTTGACAAATTACTTCATTTTTGCATAATATTCTCCAAAAATACCATATTGGAATGCACTCACTGCCTCTGAAGATATCGCTCTGAAACTGATATTTTTTTTAACACTTTGAAGCTTATTGAGAAGTTGTCAATCAAAAAACCAGCTGGTGACATGAAGCTGAAGGTCATGAAAGAAATAGCGAAGGAATATCAGATAGAGTGGGATGCGAAAGAAACTGAGTTTGAGCTTCTTAAGCCTCCTGAAGAACTAATTGTATGTTGTAAACACAAACAAACAGGAAGACATATTTTGACATATTTTATTTGCTGAATATCTTTCTTTTTTTTTTTTTTTCTACAGGAAGGTCCACGCACATTTGTTAGTGCTAGTAGCTTCCCAATCAAATCTAACCTTCCACCTCAGAATGTGCGGCTGAAGGAGCCCACCTCCAGGTGTACTTTTGCTCTATTTAGGTTGTTTCCTTGAGTGAAAATCTGATTTGCAAAGGCAGCTTCGTTGTTAAATTTACAGTTTGCGATGCAAATTAACTTATAGTTCTGTTTTTGCACAATTCTGATGTGAAGTAAATTTGCATTACTTGCAGATGCATTTTTATTACAATTCAAACCTCTTAGACTGCAATTTTCTGTTTTTTACTCTTGTTCAGTGATGGTGAAGGATCTTCAATGCATTTCAAGGACACAGCTTCAGCAGCACAAGCAGCTGCAGAATCTGCAAAGAAAGCAGCCTCTGCTGCCCAGGCTGCAGCTTTCCTTGCCCAGCAAAGCTCTAATGAATCAAGAAGGAATTCTCTAAATTCCATAAATTCTACTGTGAAAAGATTTAGCTCTCAAAGCTTTAATGTATCAAGACATATGAATGATGAAGATGATGATGCTGATGACTTCAATGATAAGAAGATTCTGAGAAGGAACAGCACTACTGGGCACAGATTCCATAGTGATATTAAATTTGATGAATCTGATGGATTCGATTCAGATAGCGAAATAGAAGTTGCAAACGAAGCAAAACATCGAGTAGAAAATCATGGTCCACCAGCAAGGCTTCCTCCAAATCCTCCAAAAAGCTCAGCATGGCAAGGAGATAAAGCAGCAGCAAGCAACTGGTCAGCTAATTCGGTTCCTCACATCCATCCAAAGCTACCTGATTATGAAGAAATAGCTGCTCGATTTGAAGCACTGAAGTCTCATAGGACTTGATTTCTAGATTGTTCTTTTGGATATTCTTGTAATCAGCATTGATTAATATTCTTTGTTTCTGGTTGTAATTTTTTGGAGTAGAGACAGACCTGACTTCTCTAAGTTGCATTCCATTACTGTAATGATGGTGAACTTTCATGACATTCTTATGAATTGCTGCATGCAGTTATTCTCTTCCTTCATAAATATCAAAATATTTTTTTTAAAGAAAATAAAGAAATGTGGAAAGGAATCAATATGAGAGGTTGAGGGCTTTATCAACTTGAAAATATTTGTTTATGTTCAACTCATTTACTATTGAGTTGAAAGCAATCATTATGAAAATTCATTGACCATTGTTTGATTAATTAATGGTTTTGACTACATGAATTGAGAATGGTAAAAGTTGTGCTAGCTCTTTTAAGAATCCTAGAACTCAAAGCATGTGTTGGCCCTGATTTGTATAATATATTTGATATTTGCACAATCTACTTGATATTTGTAGAATATACTTGATACTTCTTAATAATAAAATACAAGTAAAATGAACTTATACGTTCGTGTGAGACTGAGGGTCCGTTTGAGACAGTTTATTTGGTGCGATCGCGTTTTGAAAATACGCCTGACTTGTTTGAGTAAATTGTGTTTTGACAGCTTATGCGTTTTCAAAACGCCAAAAACAACGTTTTCATACTGCACCTATCTAGGTGTGGTGGCAGCTTTCTGGCAGAGGTCTGGCTTTTCCTAAAAAAATAAAAAATTGTAATAGCCACCGCACCTAGCTTATCAGCAGATTATTTTTAATCAGTTTATCAACAAATTATTCAATAAGCCGCAGTTGTCCCAAACAGAGCCTGATATAAGCTCTTTAAGAAATAAGTTGAAAGGCTTTATTGACATTTGTAAGCTAAATTATCCTGGAAACATGTGTTCTTATAGTTATTATTAGTATTGTGATCACCCGTTCCAAAATATCTGCTTTTACCTTCTGCCAAATCATGGTAACTTCCTTTTCTTTTCAATTACCCACAAAGAGTTCACTTGCTCAAACTGATCCTTTCATGGAAAATTCTCAAACATCTGAAACTCATGGATAATCTTCCCTTGAACTAATCAAGATTACTACAATTCCACCATCACTCAAATTTCTCATGATTAATATCAAGAATATTTGCTAAATTCAGTTATTAGCTGATGATTATCTCCTTTGGAGAGCCCAAATTATGAAAATTTTCACAACAAAAGGTTTCCTAGGGTTTTTAGATGGTAGCAATTCATGTCCCTCAAAATTTTTCATTAACACAGCGGCCCCTCCCACCTCAATACATAACAGATCACCTAGCTTTTCATTGATAAAAATATGGCCACTACATTGTATTCTAGTATATCCCCCAACAATGCTACATTATATTCTTAACCTCCCTATCACATATGATATTTAGCCCTTCTTGAAGAGACTACAACCCACCAGCTGGTCACATCTTATACAACTCAAGAATGAACTCCATAATCTATCAATGAAATCTCAAACTATGATCCAATACTTTTCGACCATAATAGCCAAAGTCAATAACTTCTCCACACCTAGTGAACAAATAGATCAAGAGGATATCATCTTCTATAAACTACATGGGCTACCACAAAGGTACCATCCATTTAAAACTGCAATTCGGGCAACTTCAACCAATGGACCTGGATGACTTATACTTTCTTCTATATAGTGAGGAAGACAATCTCAAGTAAAAAAAACTCCTAATATCAAATATGCACCCTGGGCCATGAAACGAGCTACACCAATCCCACTAGGGGTTGAGGTTGCAACCAACCCTCATTAACCTCTCATGGAAGATGTGGCCATAGCTCCTCCAGAACTAATGTAGTCTACCAAATTTGAAATAAATTTTGTCACATGTTGGCACCAGGCAAATCTCGAATATACTCGCTCTCATGATCAAGTGTTGAATGCCACTGCTTCTTACTGGATTTTGGAGTAAAGTGCAGTGACCCACCTCACATCGGATCAAAATCATCTTCATATTTATACTCTTATAATCTAGTCAGAGTACGCCCTAATAGGACCCCGAGTGATGGAATACTGCTTAACATGATAGGATACTACCTACTCACACACGTAAGCTTTTGTTACTAAAATATGTATAAATTTTTAAAATTCAATGGTGAATTTTAAAGCTCATCATACAACATGTAAAATACATGAAAATGTTTCAAAATTAAATGGGAAATTTGTAGTATTGTAAGTTAATGTCATGCCCATTATTTTCCTTAGAATTCTTAGCATGTATCGCATATATTGTTCACAGTTTGGTGGAGGGAGAGCCTTTTGTTTGGAAAGGGTAAGAGATGAGGAAAATTTTGAAATTGGAATGAATGGAATGCCTTGAGGGGTTCAGTGGTCACGACTAGATCATGGAAGAGAGGGGATATTTGAGGGGAAAATAAGTTGGGAAGAGAGGGCTAGGCTCGGATTAATGCAAGGTGGAGGAGAGAGAAATGAAGGTGAGACGTGTGGCTTATGTGGACCAATGGGATGAGAGTGCATGGATGAATGATAGGGGCAACTAGGATGAGGGAGTTGGAGAGGGAATGTAGGGCTAGGATCAATGGGACATAAATGGTATTTTTTGAAAAGGGAGGGACATTTTGGCAATTTGTCAAAGGCAGTTACTGTAGTTAAGAAAAAATAAAAAAAATATGTCATTTTCAAGAGGACAATAAAAGGAATCCAATGGTCTAAACCATTTTGAAAAAAAAGAGATCTCTACGTCAAATTATAGATGTTTGAAGTGGCTAGGTGATTGGAAGATGGTTACAGGTGGTTAGGGTTAGTATGGTCATAAATGATTTGAACTCATTCGATAAAGAAAAATAAAACAAATTCAATGGTCCAATTGGTTTTGGATAAATCAAGCTCCATGTTAAGATATGGTTAGTCAAAATAGAACCAAACCTTTACAAGAGAGAAAATAGTGAATTTTGAGTTGAAAATTTTAAATAATTTTATTAGTCCAAATTGTGCATTTTTCAATTTAAAATAACTTTAGCAGAAGTCCTAAGTTTATTTGAAGTCATTTTAGATGGCTATGATCAAATTATTATTTATTATCAAAATTATCGATTTTCATTCTCTTTATTAACGTTAGATTAACAAGTCTCCAAATGGAGTTATATTTTGGTGCTAAGGTTCTTATTTGGAAAGTTTTGATGATGTAGTTGCAATGGCAAAGTCCATTTTTAAAAATAATGCTTTGTTGAAAAAAAATTATGTGGGACCACTTTTCATAAATGAAAGTTGTATGTGCACAATTTTAGATAAAAATCGTGTCTGATGACCACCAAACTGGTTTGCATGGTTCTCATATGTGATTATGAAGATCATGTAACTTACACAATGTAATTTGGATCACCGGATTGATCTGTGGAGAAAAAATGATAATTTTAGAATTTGTGACAAATTTTCATCAATGAAATTTGCGTAAAAACTATTTCAAACAATCGTTGAACTTATTTGCATGGTATTTATATGTAATAATAAGCCTCATGTATCTTTCAAAAATGAAGACTTGAGTCCTAGAAAGATCTCATGAGAGAAAATGATAAGTGATTAAGGTTGTTTTTAAGGTTACTTCGTGGGTTTGGTTAAAATTGATGGTGTTTGAAGATTATTTTGATAGATTTTGTTAAGTTGAAATCTAGTTTTATTAAATTATAGTTTGCTTAAGACTATGCATAAGTGAGATATAGTTAAGTTTAAGCCAAAAAATAGGGTTCACCAAAAAATAAGATCAACAATCCTGAAAGTTGAGAATGGGGGCATTAATATTGGAAAAGAAATCATCACTTATGTAAGCATCTTCAGTGGGTTCACTTATGCTCGAGAATTATTTTCATAAGGATTGTTATTAATTTTGCTGCTTGTTGGCATCAATTTTTGATGTCATGAGTGTAGGGTGTCCACCTGCATGACTCGAGATAGTTTATGTCCTACCATAACATCCAGTAGTTCAGACACTCACCCGAGACCTTTTTGGCATTTATTGAGGGGCACGTAACCATGGTCATTCGACTAGGCTTTGGCTTTTGCTTAGACGAAGACCGGTCGACATTTGACACGTCGGACAACTTTGATTGAATCGACAAAAATTAGTTATCGTGTCGCACAAGAAATTGGCTTGAATTGACCCAATCGTCAGCGAGCTTGTTCAGATGAACCCGGACGACAAAACAGACCACGTGAGTGAGTCCAAAACGTCGATTTCACCTAGAGAGGACGTTAAATTCACTACGGCTTCACGGGCGGGCTTAAAATGTACAAATTATCTTTTTGTGCCAGAATGCTGAAAATGTGGCTCGGACGACCCCAGATGACGAAATGGACTGCACAAATGCGTATGGAACGTCGATTTTGCATAAGGGGAAGATGTTGTGTCTGCATGAAAAATACTCGAATCGAGGGATTTAAATATATAATAATAATAGTATTATTATTATATTATATTATATTATATTATATATTATCCTTAAAAAACCCTCGCTTCCGCCCTCTCTCCCCCTATTGCATGCGAATAGATCTCTCTACCCCTATTGCACGCGAACAGATCCACCGCCAGCCTTCTTTCGCGAACCCTAGCTCCTTCTCACCCTGAATCGCACGCCGTCGACGCTCCTCACCGGCGAGCACCGACCGCCGACCTCTTCTCCAGCCGTCAGAGAACCCGCGCCATCCTGTTCTCCTTCTTGGTCGAAGCTCGATTAGTGACGCCACCGGCGAGCCTCGCTGGCCTCTCTCCTCTTGCCAGACGCTCGTTCAACCGCCGACAAGCATGAGCTCCCACTCCTCTCGGCCCAATCCCGAGCTTCCACCACTCTTGGTGAAGTAGCCGCTCGGTCTTCCTCCTCACTACATTGTGCGCCACCGGCGCCAAGACCTTGCCAGCCTGAGCTCTCCCTTGCTGGTCTACTTTCTCAGTCCGAAAACTCCCCTTTGTCGGCCTTCTTCCTTGGTTGAGCCCTCTCCCTGGCATTCCCTTCCCGCTGGTGAAGTTTCCTCGTTTGTTCTTCCCTCTGGCTAGCAACTCTTCTGTTGGTGATGTGCAAGCCAGCCCCCTCTTAGGCCAAGAAGTGTTACCTAGGGCATGTTTCTTAGCTCCTTCGTCGTCGATCTGCCACAACGACGACCACCTCTCCTCGCCGACTTGCCTTGTCGGCGACCTCACTATCTCTCACTTGTCGTAGCAGTGACCACTAGCATCCCGACAACGGCGATGCAGTGCATATTCCGTTCAACCTCCTCTTGAAGTACATATCGATCGTATTTTCAATTAATTTGATATTTATTTTTAAATACTTTGCATACCTCACTGACCCTGCCCTCATTGGCTCGTTTTGTTGTTCTATGCACGTTCTATGAGACACACTAGAGAACGAACCAGATGTCGACGGCTTGGAGCAAGCAAAGAAAATGCGTCTGTAACCGTCATGGGGTGCGTGCGCCGGCGTGGGTTGGCGTAACGACGTGCCTGCGTGATGGATCGTTGGATTTTCTAGAGTTACCCTTTAGATTAGGATTTCTCGCGCGTAGCCAACACCCTCCATAGAGCCGAGTGTCTCCCATTTATTGTGAGCCTTAACATAAGTCCTAATGGGTCGGAGTCCCTCACTCCCCTTATTTTGGATTCCCCAGCTTTACTTGGAGAAGTTGAAAGATCAGACTTGGCAGAACGAGAGAAGCTTTGTAGCTGGCTCGCTTTGCAAAGTCTGGATGAGATCGCAAAATAGAAAAATCTTTGTAGCTATTCTATTTCACGACGCCGTGGGGAGTTTCCCCTTCAGAGATTCGGAGAGAAACTCCCCACATTTTCTCACCAGAGCAAGAGGCGGCGATGCCGCATATCCAAGGGTCTAAACCTTAGATTTCCCAGGTGAGGTCGTTATCATGAGCTCAGTTTGCTACCTTCATGTTGGTTTGCTGCATATTGCATTTTTTCTTGGTGCATGTTGCATTTCACTTTATTCCTACTGGACACCCCAGCCCGGCGTGCATCTCACTTCACTTCTACCGGCCGCCCCGATCAGAACAATTGTGCACTTTAGTTAGATCGACCACCACGGCCTGGTCGACCGGTCATTTGCATCATTGCATTTTGTGTGTACATATGCATGTTTGTCTGCATGTTCACCCACTTTTTTTGCATATCCTTCAGTCACTGCAGCCCCTCACGGCATGCCTGTCTCTTTTGGTCACTGCCACTTCGGCACAACTCTTCCGAGTCGCTTTCGTCATGACACGCTCATCTCTTCTAGTCATTGCCACCTCGATACACCTTCGGGCCACTTCCGCCACAATACGCCCATCACTTTTGGTCACTGACGCCGTGACATACCTTCTTTAGGCCGCTGCCACCATGACACACCCATCACTTTTGGTCACTTCCGACTCGACACACCTTTCTTCGATTCGCTGCCTCCACGGCACGCCCACCCTTCAGGTCACTACCACTACGACACACCCATTTTTTCGAGCCGGAACCTCCATAGTATGCCCATCTTTCCCCGAGTCACGGCCCCACGGTACACTCATCACTCTGTCATTTGACTGTTTGCACTTGCATTTGCATGCTTGCATGGGTAGCGAGCCGGGCTCGTCAGGAGAGTGACCCCATGTTGGTCGTGATGCCTTAATGAACATTGCTTGCTGGGTTGATCCCAACAAGCAATGCGAGTTAAGTCATCGGGATTGACATGAGTACGACTATGCTAAAGATCTAACTTTTGTCACCGCTCTTCGTGACAGCCTTTATATCCTTCTGATCTTTAAAATGAGGCCGGTATGGCGACTCTGTCAAAATCATACTATACCTAGACTTACACCCCCACTTAGATACTAGGTTGACACACTTTTCGTTAGATGGTGTGCTAGGCTAGGATTTAGGGTGTTAGGTAGTCTAGATACTAGGCTTGATGCACTTTTCGTTAGATGGTGTGCTAGGCTAGGATTTAGGGTGCTAGGTAGTCTTTTTGATGTCTGATTTCTCGTTAGATGGTGTGCTAGGCTAGGATTTAGGGTGCTAGATAGTCTTTTTGATGTCTGGCTACTGTTCTCTGCTGGATTGGTTACCCTAGCTAGGTATCTTTCTTTTGCATTATACTTCTGGTGTGACTGCATGCTGCATATGTATGGTAGTGTGTTAGGGTGTTCTTCTACTGGGAGTCATGCCTATTTATATGCACACACACAGGTACTGCTATGGGGGGAGCAAGTAATGATTTCTGACCATTTTGTTTGTAGGTACTATTAGCTCCCCCACTTTTAAGACATGACTCGTGATACGTTATTTGCATGTGAGCTTTCCCGCTGACACTTGTTTTCATGTATGATTGAGTTTTTTTCTTTTCTCTATGCACTTTTAGAGTCTAGGAGAGTCCTGTAGCAGAAATAAAATACGAACACGGGTTCCGAGGCATTTGGCCCGAAAACCACGTGGGGGGGATCGGGAGCATATGCTCGTGCCTCGTATCTTAATTCTGCACTTTTACATTGATCCATAGAATTATAACCGAGCATGTATATGTGGAGTACGACCGCTTCTTTCTTTTTTAGGATATGTTGCCGACCCAGCGCCACCGACTTGTTTATTATTTTGATTTGGCTTATTTTGCTTTTTGCATCATATTGCATGCCTGCACATTTCCATGTGTTTTCTTTATTTCTTTCTGTAGTTTATCTGAGATTTCACGCTGAAACATAGGCTCTTTAGGACTTAAATTCCTAATTTTCTACAAAATCCTAAATAAAATATTCAAGATAATTAAAATTTAGGATTAAAATATTCAAGATTTAAAAATTGCAACTTTTATTTTCCTGCACATATTAATAGGACTTCTACAATACTTAAGGACCGCTCTAGATAACTGCATTCATATTTGCATGTCCCGAGGAGGAGTTCCTGTGCTTCTTCAACCTGACTAGCCCAACATACCTTTATATAAGTGGTTGCCTAGTGCGCCTACGATGTTAGAAGACTCCCCAACCCAAACAGGGTATAAGTCCTTTTGTTTGGAGTGTTTCCAGCTTTGTAGCTGAACCTTTATTTTTTTTTCTTTCCTGAGGCATCCTTGCCACTTCAGCAGGTATAAGTCCTGCCTCTTGAAGCTCCAGCTTATAATCATAGAATAGAGTCTCCTTCCTTTGACCTTAGGGCTACTGAGGTTCCCGTGAACGCACAATTCACAGATTGCTGACCGGGAATCTCAGGACATGTTGGGTCGACTACCTTCTCGACCAAGTAGATTTAGGGTCCTAATAGCTGTGTATGACGGGTCCGTAGTACCCCAACCCAGTTACCTCTACCTTTTAGGATCACTCTACCTTCTTTTTGTTGAGCCTCTTTGAGCCCTGTCGTTCATTTGATTTCCTTGATATCATTTTGACGGCCTGATGCCAATGAGTTACCTCCCATTTGGGATACGACAATTTGTCCTCTACTCTTATGATCCGAACATACTTTGACGTGCTGGGCTATCTCCATCAAGATGATTTAGGTTACTCCGTCGGCCCTGTGTGCCGATTAGCCGCTACCCATTTGGGATATGAGAGACACACTCTCTACCCGTTGGCTTAGCGCGAGCTTTGAAGCATTGAGACTGTTCTCACACGGAATAGACTTCCTTTGAGTACTTATTGCCCTAGGTTCACGATAATCCAAACCAAACTCCTTTTATCAAGAGTATTCTTGGGTACCCCCCAAGATGTAATTAATCAAGTGGAATACGTCCCCTTGGGGTGCTCTTGACCCGAGATTAGACACCTACACCTAAATCTCTGGTTTTGGATAGTTTACGTAGGCATTCTTTCACGGATATCGATTTAAGATGCTTTCGCCCGATCTTGTTTGAGCAGACACTCTTAACCTATCCTTGTGAGGTTTACCGCACGTAGGCTCTCTACATTTTGTGTTTTCTCTTGTTTATCATTTTGTCCAATGTCCCTTCTTATTTGATTTCTCTCCTCTTCGAATCACTGATCTAATTTGGGAGGGAAATTTATTCGAATATGTGAAGTATATGATGATCGACAAGCTGACGACTACTTCTAAAATAAAAGAGAGAAAAACGAACGAAAACACTGCTATTTAAGTTACTACTTGAGTCAATATAAATAAAGTTTTTCACAAAGAGATATAACATATTCAAAATCACTACTTATTTCATTAATAGTTCTACAAGAAACAAAAAAGCTGTATATATGGAGTAGTCTAAGAGTCCTAGAACCCTCACCCAAAGTAACTAACTAATAGAAATTCTATCTATAGTCTTAATTATTCCCTTAGATATTATGTCTCCTTTGGTCTTTACTTAAGGCTCTACTGGCTTGATTGCTAACTTGACTTATTTGTTCTCTTTAGGAACTACAAAGGAAACTTATTTTGCAGATGTTTAGCTTACTTAAGGAGTTTGTGTGAAGAATTTCTGTAGTTGGTTGACGATCATTTGAAAGTTCTTAGCCATGATCGTGTTTTAGTTGTCTTCTTCTGTATAGGGATCAAGTGGTCCATATCTTCGCCAAAGACAAAACTGAAGGACTCTTGTTTTGGTTTCTTCAGGTATTCCTTGAGGATAACTATGGTCTAATCCTTATGGTTTATGTCCAACCAACCTTTAAAGGTAAAACATTCTTCTATGGTGTGACCAAATATCCTATAGTACTGATAGTAGTTAGGATCTTTATCTCTTCTCACTTCTTCAGGTTTAACAGACTGATGGAGTTTGAATTTTGGATCCTTGGATAGATTGTCAAAAAAAAAATTCTAACAACTTACATATGATTATGAACAATATGCAATTTTGATCATCGGGTTGGTCTGTAGAGAAAATAATAAATTTAGTACATTGAGCACTATTCATGTATGAGAACTTAAAGTGAAAAGTTTCACATAAAAATTGTGTTATACAATAGTCAAACTTGTTTTCTTGACCTTTATATGTGATAATAATCATCATGCATCTTTCAAAATGAAGTTTGAAATACGATGATCAGTGGAGAAAATAATAATTTTAGGGAGTTTGTTGATTAAGGCTGATTTTTAGGTCAAATTTAAGATTTTGGTTGAAGTTGGTTGTATTGACTGTGTTTTGATTTGTTTGATTTCAAATTTTCTTAATTAGATTTTAAATTAGGGTTTATTTGGGTTTAACTTAAGCTTCAACTCAAGTTATATTCAATTGGATATAAGCCAAGAAATATGGTTGACTAAAAATAAGGTCACCAAATAAGTTTGCAAAAAATTGATTTAAGTTGATTAAAAAAAATTGTGTTGCATCAAATCTTGTTGAATGATAGTAAATATTATGCATCCTTATTCATAGAAACTGATAAGTAGTGGTAGTCTGACATTAACTATTTGAAAGAGTGTGACTTTATGCTTAGTTCAGAAATTGAGCCTAATGGTAGTGCATATCCATGGAGAAAAGATTGCAAACATTGTATGAAGGTCGTACCACTCATAAAGAGTGTGACTTTTTAGATGATAGATATAATTAAATTTATTTTGGTCATACCACTCAAGAAAAAATTTGATCACAATAAATCAATCATGATATAAATTATTAGATTTTGAAATGATGAGGCATTTTAAAACTTTAATAACAATAACAATAAGCCTTTATCCCACTAAGTGGGGTCGGCTTGATGAATCCTTTTTCTCCATTACGTCCTATCGAGTGTGATATTTTCATTTAATACTAATAAATTAAGTTCATTTTTTATACAATATGCTCAAGTTTTTCAAGGTCTACCTCTGCCTTTCTTAACATAAGTCAAATCTAAAACATCTACTCTCATAATTGGATCATCAGATGGTTGACATTTAATGCAACCAAACCTTCTAAGACGACTCTCTCTAGTTTTTTCAGCGACTGGAGCTACACCAACCCTATCACAGATATATTCATTTCACATTTTGTCTCTAGGTGTAAAGTCACTCATCGATCTGAGCATTCTCATCACAACAACACTTAACTTAGTTTTATGCTTCTCTTTTAAAGGCCAACATTTAGTATCATAGAGCATTGTAGGTCTCACCACAGCCTTATAAAATTTTACTTTTAGTTTGCACTTCTCTATCATACAATAGGCCCAAAGCATTCCTCCACTTCAACCAACAAACTTGAATTTTATTAATAATATCTCCATTTATATCACTATCACTTTGAAAAATATACGCAAAATATCTAAAGTGTTCATACTTTTTAATAATTTGATCGCCCATACTTGCAACTCTGTCACTAGAGCTACTACTACAAAATTACATTCCATGTATTCAGTTTTAGTTCTACTCAAACGAAGGTCTTTAGGCTCCAACATAGACCTCCATAATTCAAGTTCTTTCTGAGCTTTTTGTCTAATCATGTCCACAATAAGGATATCATCAGTGAAAAGCATACACCAAGAGACATCCTCCTGCAAATTTCTAGTAAGAGCATCCATACCTAAAGTAAAAAGATATGAGCTTAAAGCCAATCCTTGAAGTAATCCAACTCAAATAGGAAAATAGTTTGTCAATCCTCCTTCTATTCAAACACAAGTAGCAGCTCCAATATACATATCGTTAATGATTCAGTATAAGTCATGTAAGCACCTTTCTTCTTAGGTCTCTCTAAAAGATATCTCTTGAAACCTTATCATAAGCTTTTTCTAAATCAATAAAAATCATATGTAGATTCTCCTTATCTCTTTGTACTTGTCCATCAAACCTCTCAATAAATGTATAACTTCCATAGTAGACTTGCCAGACATAAATCCAAACAGATTATGAGAAAGTTTTGTAATATGTCTTAATTTATGTTTAATTCCCCTCTCTTAAAATTTTAAAGCATGACACATCAACTTAATTCCTCTATAATTTGTACAGTCTTGTGCATCTCCTTTATCCTTAAAAATGAGGACCAAAATACTCTTCCTCCACTCCTCAAGCATATTTTTAGTTTTTAAAATAATATTAGGGACTTTAGTAAACCAAGAAACTTCAAAATCTCCAAAATATTTCCACACTTCATTTGGGATATCATCAAGTCATATAGACTTTTCACCCTTAATTTTCTTTAAAACATCCTCAACTTCTTTTTTACTAATGCGATGATAAAAATGAAACATATTATTCTTATTAACGATATTAAGATCACTAAGGTTGACCGTATTTTCAGAAACTTCATTGAAAAATTTATTAAAATAACTCACTTGGCCATGTTGAATATCTTTTTCTAAGAAAAACATTTTTTGATTTTTCATCTTTAATATACTTTACTTAAGTTAAATCTTTTCTTTTCTTTGCTCTTTGTTTGGATTGTTTATACATGTATTTTCTTACATTCTTTAGTATCTAATATATTATAGATATCACTAAAAGCATAATTTTTAATATCACATATTATTCTCTTATACTCCATAAGGGTCATTTTATATTTTTCCCAGTTCTCTAAGCTTTTACATTTAAATTAATTTTTAAAAAATAACTTCTCATATTTTATCTTTTATAGCACATTATTATTCCACCACCAACTACTTTTATTTGTAGAATCTTTTTCTTTTGATTCTCTAAGTACATCTTTTATCACCTGTTTAATAGTGTTTGTTACTTTATCTCACATAGAATTTGCTTTTTCATGAACATCTAAAATCTTTAAATCCTAAAGTTTGCTCATGAAAATAATTTTATATGTGTTCTTAGGTTCCCCCATCTAATTCTATGATAATGATTCATAATATTCTTTATTTTATAACTCTTCACTTTAAATCTAGAACTAATTATTTTCTTGATTCCTTTTAAAGAACTCAAAGTTGCTAACTTGTCTATTTATATGTCATCATATAATTATCATATATGAATAAATCTTCATTCCTAATCAATGATTTGAAGAGGAGAGGAATCGAAAAAAGAATATATGACAACAAATAGGCAGACAAATAGAAAGAAACAAACGAAAGATTTATATATGGATAATCATCGTGTGATGGGTCAAGAATATACGTCTGAATAAGATCATATTAAAGTACCTCAAAACCCAATATCCAAGTAGAGAATCCTTACATAAGCCACCTGTAATCAGAGAACCAAAAAAAGAATATTTTTGTTCTAGGGTCAAGAGTCTCCCAAAGCAACGTATCCTTCCGGTTAATTACATATTGAGGGAGACCCAAGAATACTCTTAATAAAAGGAATTTTGCTTATAATATCACGAGCCTATAGAATTGGCCATCAATGGATGGTTATTTCATATGGGAACAGCCCGATGCTTTCAAAGCTCTTACTAAGCCATAGGGCAGAGTGTGAGTCTCTCACATCCCAAATAAGCAGCGACTCGTCGGCATACAGAGCATATGAAATAACCAATATAATATCGACGAGGATATCTATATACTTCAAAGCTCACCGGACCATCATAGCAGATGGTGAATCACCGTATCCCAGAAAGAAGACGACTCATTAGTAATCGAGCCCTTAAGATGATATCAACAAAGTCAAAAGGAGTGTTAGGGTGAAAGGGCTCTGTAAGAGGAAGGGTAGAGTAATCCTAAAAGGCAGAGGTAGCCGGGTTAGGGTACCACAGACCCGTCATCCACCCTAAGTCTACCTGATCGTGAAGGCAGTCGACCTAACACATCTAGAGATACCCGGTCAGCAATCCCTAAATTACGTCATCCATGAGGACGTCATTTGGCCATAAGGTCAAAAGAATGAAACTCTATCCTATGACTATCAGGTGGAGCTCCAAGAGGTGGGACGTATACCGTCGAAATGACAAGGATGCACTAGGAAATAAAGAGAAAGGGAGGTTCAACTACCAAGCTAGAAATGCTCCCAACAAAAGGACTTTCACTTATCTGGGTCAGAAGCCTCCTAACACTCTAAATACACTAGAAGACCACCTAAATAGAAATCTATGTTGGGCCAGTTAGGTATGAAGAAGTATGGGGACTTCTCCTCGAATATATGTAAGCATGATGTAATTATCTACCACAATCATATGACGTAAAGACCCTATTAATCATGATTAGGTGATAACCATGCCATGCAAACCATTTTAAAACTGGCTCAAAGACCATGAATAAAAGAAAGTGCAAGTTTTAGAAGCGCAGAATATTTTAATCCTAAATTTTAATTATCTTGAATTTATTATTATTAAGATTTGTAAAAAAACTTAAGAATTTAAGGTTCCTTAAAGAGTCTATGTTATATTTATTGTGACAACCCAGACAAGCAAAAATACAAAAAGAAAGCATGGAACTAAAGCAGTACCAGAACAAAAAAGGCAAGGCACACAAAGAAAAGAATATAGAGTCGAGTGTCGTTTGGTCGACAACATATCCCAGAAAAGAAAAATAACGGTCGGACTCCTCATATATATGCCCGATTCTAAATCTACACATCAATATCAAATGTAGAATTAAGATACGGGACACGAGCTGTTACTCTTTGTCCCTCATCACATAGTTCCTGCACCAAAATGCCTCGATACTCATGACCATATCTTATTTTTGTTACAAGAATCTCTTAAGGACTCTAAAAGTACAACAATAAAGTGAAAGAAAGACTCGATCTGTAGAAAAATGTTAGCATGAGTTATAACATGCAAATGTATTTGGGTCATGCCTGGTGAGGGATCTAAGTAGCACCTGCAATCAAAAGTTAGCATGTAAATCATTAGATGCTCCCCCTTTTTATTGTTCTTATATGTGTGAGCATATATAAGGTTTGGCCCCCTGCAGAAGATTGACCTAATATACTAATGCACACATCTACACTCAGTAAACACACAAAAGCACAAGGAAAATGATGTCTGGCTAGGGCAACCAAACTAGCAAACAATAATAGCCAGACATCGAAAAAAGACTACCTAGCACCCGAATCCTAGCTTAACACACCATATACAAAGAATGTATCCTAACCATCATCTAAGTTCTCAAGGTCAAGTCACGGCTACTGTATGATTTTGATGGGGTCGCCACATCGGTCGCGTCTTAAAGACCCAAGGGAGCTAAAGCATGTCAGTATGAGTGGGGTGGACAATTTAAAAAGGTGGCCTCATATATGTTCTAACATATATAGATTTTAAAGTAAGACAGATAATTCTTATAGTGGCAAAAATATTTATTTTTTTTGCTTAAAAATAACAAAGCATAAAATGCACGTCTGTGACACATGTGACTTACTTTATAGCCCTTGGATCATTAAGCAGTTCTAATGTTTGTTGCTCATGATAATAAACTCACAATGTTTGTTAAGACAACCTCGTGGGCAATGCTTGTTTTAGCTTCACGACCAATAAATGGGTCGCTCTCCTAACCAGTGGATAAACCATCAAGGCAAATGGGCAAGCATACAAGCATGTAAGAAGCTCACATTGTGATTGTTCAATCGAAGCACAAAACAATCACAATGGAAGCTCAGAAGTGTGAAGAACACATCATGTAAATGAATGCAAGGATGCAGACATGCGACATGATAGACACGAACGAGATATACTGGTAAAACATGCTACTTATAGAAAGGAATTACACTTGCCAGGGGGATCTGGGGCACTATGCAACAAATAAACCTATAAAGAGGATTTACACTCACTGAGAGGCACCCACCGAGCACACATGCAAAAATACAAAATATGCAACATGCATATGACATGCAGAAATATCAAGCATACGGCAGGTAAATGACAAGCATGCACAAATTCTAAGTGCCAAATTGACTATGTTATGTGTTCCTTATAAGTGAGAATCACATACATATGTGGACAAACATTGTGCCTCACACTAGTTCAAAGGCTAGGAAGTGTGAATCATGCTTAACACAATATAAATATACCTACAACACTCTAGGCAACACCATAAGGAGTGAGAAAGAGGGCTTATAAGTGAGCCAACTCCTCCTAAATTGTGCAAGTGTCCATCCCGTGCATACAACACTGTATATTGGGAAGACACTTATGAGTGTGAATGCTCAAAGAGACACCCCAAGCATTGATGTTGAATAGACATCCAAAATAAGAATGCTCAAAGTGACATCAAACATGCCATGTACAAAGCATACAAGGCAAAAAAATTTTACATGCAATGAAATAAATTATAAACATCAAATCAAAAGATTTTTCATACAAATTCAAAGAAAACATGCAAAATTCAAGAAAGCATACAAGCATACAAGATATTTGTCGACCAGGTTGTGGCGACTGATCAAACCGAATAGGTTGGTTGAGCAATCTGAAACAATCAATTGGACCCAAAGTGGTAACGTGATCAACATGCAATATGCAAAATGACACAAATGAGCATGCAAGCAATGCAACCTAAAATACTTTGACGACACGTTGAACTCATCCTATCAACCTCGCATTGGTACCTGGGGTTTTCACACATAGATATGCAGTATTTCCGCCTCTGACTGTATCGAGCAGGTGTGGGGAATTTTCCCTCTCGATTGCTTAGAGGAATGCTTCTCTGCCTCTTGCAAAATGGGTTAGCTATAAAGTTATTACCGTTTTGCAAGTGCAATGTTCCAATCCCTCCACATAAGAATGGATACTGCCACAGCCATGGGAAATTAAGATTCCAACTTGCTCAGGTTGGGGCAAAGGCTTGCAAGGAGACACGCTTTGCTTCGCTAATGATTTGGCCACAATTGTAAAGTCCTAACCTAGGGCTTTCTCTAAGACACAACTGACCAATTAATAAGCATATGGTCGAGCTGACTAATGTCGATCGACCAATTTGCCTAGTGTGGCCAACCAATTCCACGATGACACCACAAAGCTGGTCAATCAAAAGTTGAATGGTCATACCGACTGATATCGTTCGACCAATTAAATCATCTGGTGACAGACTATCAAGTGAGTCGAATGATGTCGAGTGGTCGGTCACACGTGCTTGTGTGGGCGACCAAACCCATGAACACCTAGCAAAAATCTATTCGTAGGACTAGCTAAGAAAGAAAATGCAAGAATTCTTAGGAATTTCACCAATGTGAATGTTGTTTAATGCCCAATGAAGTTTGAGAAGAAGCTCTCCTCAAAAGGAGAGAAGATGCCTAGGCTTTTCTTTGAAGAATGATGAAGCTCTCCACTTAAGGAGCTTCCTGTGAAGTTATGAACTCTGGTGATGACCCTTCTCCAAAGTATGATGAAGCTCTCATTAAGGAGGAGATTCTGGTGAGGCGGTGCATGAGAAAACCCTCTCTTCCTCTGTCTTCCAATGAAATGGTGATCAGAAAAGCAAATGAAGTAGAATAAAAAGAAGAAAATGAAAGATAAGAGGTATAAGAGGGAGATTGAAGAACAATTAAATCATTTGGTGACAGACTATCAATTGAGTGGGATGATGTTGAGTGGTTGGTCATACGTGCCTTGTGTGGGCAACCAAACCCATGAACTCCTAGCAAAAATCTATTCGTAGGGCTAGCAAAGAAAGGAAATGCAAGGGTTCTTAGAAATCTCACCAATGTGAATGTTGTTTGATGCCCAACAAAGTTTGAGAAGAAGCTCTTCTCAAAAGGAGAGAAGATGCCTAGGCCTTTCTCTGAAGAATGATGAAGCTCTCCCCTTAAGAAGCTTCTAGTGATGTCATGAACTCTGGTGATGACCCTTCTCCAAAGTATGATGAAGCTCTCATTAAGGAAGATATTTTGGTGAGACGATGCATGAGAAATCCCTCTCTTCTTTTGTCTTCCAGTGAAATGGTGATCAGAAAATCAAATGAAGAGGAATAAAAAGAAGAAGATGAAAGATAAGAGGTAAAAGAGGGAGATGGAAATGGAAGAAGAATCAGGAAGAAGATCTCTCAATTCTCTCAAAAATCTCTCCAAAATCCCTCTAAAGCTCCCTCACAGCTCTCCCACAACTCTCTCAAACCAAACTTGCAAATGGATTTTGATACTCAGCTCAAGTCCTTTTTCTTGAGATAATCCTTGGGCTCAATGCATGAAATGACAACTTGCCCTATTAGGAAGCATCCCGGTGAGGTCTAGTCCCATTTTTGGCCTTAGAACCAATCCATGAAGTTAATCCAGAGTTAATCCGGTAGTTTTTTGACATGTTGGTAGGTTTTTGAGTTCCTATGACTCTTAACTGCATGATAATTCTTCATTGGATGCAAAGTCCTGAATAGTAGCACAATAGCTGAGTTCCCTCAGTTTGGTGCAAGTCATCCAAAGAGATCTGGGCGCTTAGGCAGTTAACACAGGCAATTGAGTGGCCACAGGCCAAAAAAAACTCCTAAATAGTTTCCTGGGAAGAAGTGGGTGCAATGGCACCCAATATGAGCGCTTGAGGGCCCATATAGTATCTATCACCTCCTTAGGAGCACTAACCCTCAAAGGATGTCTTGCCTTCTTCTATACACTCTCCCGGGTGTGAGCAACTTTGTGTGTATGGGTTTTAATGGTCCTCAAACTATTAGAAACCATCCAATAATGAAAATAGGCTCTCTAAAATTAATTTGAACACAAAATATGGGTCACATCAAGTAGAAATCACCGTCTAGGGCCAAATACAGCTCATGCAGCACAAAACCTTAAATTACACCTCGGGCGTTTGTTAAATGGTTTCAGCTGACCTTGAAGCTACAAAAAAGTTAGACATGACTCAAATATGAATCCATATGTCAAAATGAATGTTCTAGAGGAGTCAATTTAGGCATTTTAGTGTCGAAAGAGATCCTGAATCTCTGCACTGGTAGATTGTCCTGAAATATGACTTTATTCAAAAATGTGTGTGGGGGAGTTTGGTGACTCCACTTGGCCACTAAAGGCTCCGAATAGGTGGGATATGGCTTCCAAATACAAAATTAGACATTAAATACATCCTATGTCAGAATCATCGTCATCCAACGGTGTGCTCTCTCGGGTAGGGTAGAATCTGTACCAGTCTTGTACTCGTGCTCGAAGCACATACCAGGAGGTCTAAACGGATGTCTTGGACTATGGTATATTGAACACAGTCTCGTATAATTCAAGTAGACACCCCACGGATATGACATTAAAAGTGATGACAACACTGACAATCAATTTTGAGTACTTAAATCTTCACTTACAATGACCTTACAATCTATACATTATTGACGATCTCTTCTTATCATAAGAAAATAATAAATTTGTGCTTTATTAAATCTATTCTTATAAGTAATAATATGCTCATCTCTTTTCTTGAATAAAATATTAGCAATAACAAAATTATATGCTAAAGTAAAATCTAATATAGCTCCACCTTCTTCATTAATCACTCCAAAATCTCCAAAATCGTAGCCATCATGAATATTTATAAAATCTTCTACCACTCTACCGACATGCCCATTTAAATCTCCTCCATTAAAAACTAATTCTTCAAGAGGTATCATTTGTATTAAGTCTTCTAGGTCATTCTAGAATTTTTCTTTATAACTCATATCTAAACCTATTTCAGAAGCATAAGCATTTATAATATTAAAAATCTTAATATCAACAAGAAACTTAAGGGCTATTAATTGTTACAATATTAAACTTACACAATTTCTAGTTTGACTCTTACCTAAATACTAAAGTTTAAAACCTAAATTATCAATCTCCTTAGCTTTTTCTCCAACTCGTTTAGTTTTTTGGAATACATAAGATATTTATCTTTGTAAGAATCATAATATCAACTAATTCTATTAATTTACTTGTGATACTACTTATATTCCAAGATCATATCCTAATATTTGATTCATGGACTAACTTATTTACCCACATCTGTCTGTAATTTAGGAACCCTTGCTTATTTGACACTATACCTGGGTGTCGGTGTAGCGATCCTAGCACACTTTCACTGTATTTAGGTCATACAATGTGTCACTTCCTACCACAATCCTACATAATGATCAAATGGATTTATCATGATTTTTCGATAAATTTTATGATGGTTGTCGACTACCTAACACAATCATCCACTTTTCACATCTGGGGCTTCGAACCAGTAGTGACAATGTTAATAAGAAATAATAAAATAATTCACATTTTATAAAATTCTTAATAATGCAATGTAGTACACATAATTGAAAAGATAAATCAATAATTGTTACTATGGATATTTTTATCATGAGCAATTAGAAGATCTATAATAAAATTCATTAAAATGTTCTTTGACTTACAAGTGAAATAACAAAAGGTTGTATAATTTGATTGAGTTTTGCTTATTAAAATATAAAATCAATTTCTTTTTGATAGAGAAGAAACCCTACTCCTAAACCAAAAAAATATATGTTTCAATTTTAATTTTTTAACAAAATCGGGTAAGGCAAGAACTAGAGTTAAGAGCAATAAAATAGTTCTGGCATTCGTGTTCTAACTAAAAGCACCCATATGACTACATAAAGCTACAAAAATGTGAGAAAATTCCTTATATTTCTTTGATAGTATTAGGCTAGTCCTAAAAAATCATGAAGTTTAATTTTATGTGGAGAAGGCTAGAAAAAAAATTACTTCTATTTTTTTTTTAGATTTAGATGATAGTTATATAACTTAATTATATGACTTAAATAATCAATTTGTTTTTGTAAAATAGTGCAAAAAAAAGTCTCACATGTATTTAGTGTAGATTGGAAAAATGAAAACACACTCATTCTCTTACTTGTTTTAAGCCAACATATCATAAAAAAAAAACTATAATAAATTTTTTGGAGATTTGTCTTTAAAATAGTACTTGAAAGAGTTTAAATGCTGAATCATATGGGCTAAAGTGAATAACATATTCTTGATGTTGGAACATAGAAGCTTGACTTAATTTATAAAAATAGTACTTGAAAGAATTTTGTTCCTCACACTGGAAATTCAAGAAGATTTATGAAAAAAGTTATATGACACAAAGACACAGTGAACTTAGCCACAAATTAATGGCACAATTCATCAAATGGGTTGATGCTTCAAGTTGAAAGTTTCATGAAACACATTTGTTCAACATCCTTAAAAAAAGTAACTGTAAAAATTGTAATATAAATGTTTAGAGAACAGAGCTAGATCCAATAGTGTTAAAAAACTGTCCAATTTTTTTATAAGATCATTGAAGCCCATATAATGACCAAATAATATAATCTTTCACTCTTATAATTTTTAGAATATATAAGCTTTATGATTGTTTTTTCTCTTTTAGAGAGAACCTTCTCTAACTATTGACTATCTTAAAAACTATAATACTAGGAACAAGCTACTAGATTGAAACCATAAAAATTAGTTCTAGGATAACATTTAGAAAAAACATTGTTTCTTTTACATAGATAATAACACCCATAGATTCAGTTGATTAAAGTAGCATCTTTACAATACACCTATTTTTCTTGAATAATTCCTAAGATTATGTAATTGTTACAAGTATTGTCACTTTCAATGATAAATGTAAATATAACAATTAATGGTGAAGTTGTTAAGATTAAAGAGATCCTTAAACAAAATTTTGAAATCACTTGAAACTATCTCCACACGACCACCGAGAAGTTGTCAACAAGAAAAAAATTTGATAGAGCTATAAATGAACAAGATTATTCTTCAAATCATCTAAAGGTTCTTGTGCATGAGAAAGACTACTTTAATGACAAAAAATTTACTATGAACAGAATCAATCATTTTATGGATTTACTTACCAATGAGAAACGAAAAATTTCAGACACACAGATGTCGTATGTTGTATTTTGAATTCTATGAGAATCCTAGCATCTTCTTCGTCATTATGTTGGGAGACAAGCTGACAAGTGGAACCTTAGAATGAGAGCATCTCAACAAGCGGGAATAAAGGAATCAAATAGTGCCAAAAAATGTAAAAGTCTAACCTTGATGCAATGGAGGAATCTCCTTTGTGGGGAAGAAAATACTAAATCCAAACCTTGGATAACCATAGAAACCTTGAGTATAGAAGAGAAAATGCCAATCTTAGAATCAGGAACATTGAATGAAAACATGGTTCAAGAGCCTCGAAATCTGTATTTTAATACTTAATGTTTTCTTCTAAACAGGCTAGGAAAAATTTTCTGTCTGGACTCCGGACGTAGCTCTATGTGTGGACTCCATAATATGTCGTCACATGTGCTACATCGTGGAGGTTATTATGGAGTTGTTGAAGTGAAACCACAGATGTTATCAAGGGGTTATTGGAGGTTGTGAGGGGGTTATTGCGAGGGTTAATGTGGGAGGTTATTGAAGTAAAACCGCAGAAGTTATTGAGGAGTTATTACGGGGGTTATTGCATGGAGTTATTGAAGTGGAACCGCGAAGATTATTGGGGTTATTTGGGGGATTATTGAGGGTTATTAGAGTGAAACCGAGAAGGTTATTGGGGGTTATTGATGTATTATTAGAGTTAATACCTCACTAACCCCTAATAACCTCCTAATAATCCTCTAAATAATCTCCGCAGTTTCACTCAAATAACATTCACGGTTCCACTCCAATAACCTCTGTGGTTCCACTTTAATATTTTTTTAGGTGAATCCTATATAGCACACATGGCGTTTATTACCGCATGTAGTGATACGTTCGGAATCCGACAAAAATTTTTTCCAAACAAACTGGTAGNTTCTGGTTGTAATTTTTTGGAGTAGAGACAGACCTGACTTCTCTAAGTTGCATTCCATTACTGTAATGATGGCGAGCTTTCATGACATTCTTATGAATTGCTGCATGCAGTTATTCTCTTCCTTCATAAATATCTAAATATTTTTTTTAAAGAAAATAAAGAAATGTTGAAAGGAATCAATATGAGAGGTTGAGGGCTTTATCAACTTGAAAATATTTGTCTATGTTCAACTCATTTACTATTGAGTTGAAAGCAATCAATATGACAATTCATTGACCATTGTTTGATTAATTAATGGTTTTGACTACATGAATTGAGAATGGTAAAAGGTGTGCTAGCTCTTTTAAGAATCCTAGAACTCAAAGCATGTGCTGGCCCTGATTTGTATAATATATTTGATATGTGCACAATCCACTTGATAGTTGTAGAATATAGTTGATACTTCTTAATAATAAAATACAAGTAAAATGAACTTGTACGTTCGTGCGAGGCTGATATAAGCTCTTTAAGAAATAAGTTGAAAGGCTTTGTTGACATTTGTAAGCTAAAATTATACTGGAAACATGTGTTCTTATGGTTATTATTAGTATTGTGATCACCCGTTCCGAATTATCTGCTTTTACCTGCTGCCAAATCAAGGTAACTTCCTTTTCTTTTCAATTACCCACAAAGAGTTCACTTGCTCAATCTGATCCTTTCATGGAAGCTTCTCAAACATCCGAGACACATGGATAATCTTCCCTTGAACTTATCAAGATTACTACAATTCCACCATCACTCAAATCTCTCATGATTAATATCAAGAATATTTGCTAAATTCAGTTATTAGCTGATAATTATCTCCTTTGGAGAGCCCAAATCATGAAAATTTTCACAACAAAAGGTTTCCTAGGGTTTTTAGATGGTAGCAATTCACGTCCCTCAAAATTTTTCATTAACACAGCCACCCCTCCAACTTCAATACCTTTTCATTGATAAAAATATGGCCACTACATTGTATTCTAGTATATCCCCAACAATGCTACATTATATTCTTAACCTCCCTATCACATATGATATTTAGCCCTTCTTGAAGAGACTACAACCCACCAGCTGGTCACATCTTATACAATTTATTTGTGACTTGTGTTGGGGAAATATATTAGTATAATTGATAACACGATCGTACTCATATTTTTTTCTTAACAAGTTGCATATGAGAGCTTGTTCTGGATTAAATATGCTAGATAAATATACTTAAATTTTTAATTTTTGATTGTCCTGGAACATGCTCTTGGTTGATTTATCCCTTACATAACAATGTTATATCAGTTGTACTGATTTATTTTTTATAGTTTTGGTGAAAATTATATTTATACAACCAATAAAACACAATTGTATTTAAGAAAATAAGACTACCTAATTGAGTTTGAGAAAATTTGGTTAGAAAATTAAATAGCCCATAGAGAAAGATTGGTTTTTTTTTTTCTCTTTTAACTTTAATTGTTATGGAGCACGCATACAACCATGTTGTATTGGTTGTACTGATTTTTTTTCATGAATTTGTAGGACCTTCTGTTAAAATAGTCAAGTAATGATGTCAATCATAAGAATTATGAATGAATCACATAAAACTTATTTGGCATGATTGTTCACAATGAGGAGGCATATGATTTGTATTGTAGCTATGCCCACTCTCGTGGATTTAGTGTAAGGAAGGATCACATGTTACTGGACAATACAAGAAAAATAAAAACAAAGAATTGTGTGCGCTCAAAGGTTGGATTTAAGAAAGGACCCAATCTAAACACTACGGTGAAGTTCCAAAAATTAGACACTAAAAATGGTCGTCATACAATGATTAGATTTTTCGATGATCCTGAAGGTAATTGAATTGTGAATAAATTTATAAGTAACCACAACCATTCATTAACTATGCCAATTGATCAACATTTGTTGAGATCACATCAAAGAATAAGTAAAGACAAAATAATAGTGTTGCAATCGATGACACAAGCAGGAATTAGAGCTATTAATGCATTCTGGTATCTTGTTGAAGAAGTAGGAGTAGAGTGGGTTTTACACAAAGAAATGCATTTAAGTATATACAAAAAGATAAAAGTGAAAAAATTGAGAATGTGGATAATAATGCTCTAATGCAATTATTCAAGGAAAGATAGACTGAAGATGATATGTTTGTATGAGATGTCAAATTTTATGAATCATATAAACTGACTAGTTTGTTTTGGACTAATGGTATGATAAGGGTTGGCTACTACTGCTTTAGAGATTTCATAGTTTTTGATATAATTATCGATTTAATAAATAAAATTTAGTTTGTGCTCCTTTTATGGAGTTAATTATTATTGACAAAATGTTTTGTTTTGAGTAGCCTTTTTATCAGAAGAGACAGTTGAGTCATTCAATTGGCAACTCAAACTATTATTTGCACAATGAATGATAAATATTCATCAATAATATTCACTGATGAAGACTAAATAATAACAAAATCCAAGAAATTGCATTACCTCACACTCAACAGATTATGTCAATTACATATCTATAAGAAGGTTCCTTTAAAAGTGTATTGCTTCAATAATAACGGACAGTAAAAGGAGTATTCTACATGCATGAGTACGTGATACTGAAGAGGAGTTTGAGCAAGCATGGTCTGTGATGATGGAAAAAGGAAACTTCCATGACAATTCTTGGCTAAACAAGTTATATAGATATAAAAGCAAGTGATCTAAAACATTCAGTAAAGATACTTTTTGTATGAAAGTTTTATTAACACAATGTAGTGAGTACAAATAAGGTGTGCCATGAAATTTATAAGCCTACAAGCTCCATCAGCAATTGTTTATTGAGATTGAAAAATGTCATATAGAAGAAATAAACAAGATGAAGTGTTTAAATGCAGCCAGTTAAGATTATTCCCGTTGTTAGAAGCAACCCGCAACATTCTATATAAGGAAGCTATATCTTTCTTTGAAGAAGAATTTCTATATCGAGCTTAAGAACTAGTGACAAAAAAACAAATGACAATAATTCTTCAGAATACATGATTAGAAACTTGGACAATAATAAAAATTCTAAGATTTTGATTGTTCAAAATGTTAAAATCAGTTCCACTATATAATGTAATTGCAAGAAATTTGAGACGATTTAATGATTTTATCTAAAATGTAAAAGAAATACATTTTTGTATATAAAAGAAGAAAAAAGTGAAAAAAAATACTCCGTACAACCATGCACAATATGATTGTATTAAAAAAAAATTATATATATATAAATCAAAGATACGTTCATGTACAACATGATTGTACAAGGAAAAAAATTAGACAATATTTATGTTCTACTAAAAAAAGATATATATACATGAAAAGAAAACACTCGGCCCAACTGTGAACATTTTTAGAATAACAAAAAAATAATCATTTCAAAATAGTTTTACTCAAAAAAATATTAATAGAACAAATACAAAATGCTTATACTTGAGAAATATGCAAAAAAAAAAAACCATTTCTTTCAATTAGAAATCAAAAAAACTTTTTTAAGAAAATGACAAGGATTAGGTCACATTTACAACTATATTTTATGTATTTACTTACCAAAGAGAAATGAGAAATTTCAGACACACAGATGTCGTATGTTATATTTTGAATTCTATGAGAATCCTAGCATCTTCTACGTCATTATACTGGGAGACAAGCTGACAAGTGGAGCCTTAGAATGAGAGCATCTCAACAAGCGGGAATAAAGGAATAAAATAGTTCCAAAAAGTGTAAAAGTCTAACCTTGATGCAATGGAGGAATCTCCTTTGTGGGGAAAAAAATACTAAATCCAAACCTTGGATAACCATAGAAATCTTGAATATAGAAGAGAAAATGCCAATCTTAGAATCAGGAACATCAAATGAAACCATGGGTCAAGAGCCTCGATATCTGTATTTTAATACTTAATGTTTTCTTCTAAACATGCTAGGAAAAATTTTCTGTCTGGACTCCGGACGTAGCTCTACGCGTGGACTCCGTAATATGTCGTCACATGTGCTATATCGCAGAGGTTATTAGGGAGTTGTTGAAGTGAAATCACAGATGTTATCAAGAGGTTATTGGGGGTTGTGAGGGGGTTATTGTGAGGGTTAATGTAGGAGGTTATTGAATTAGAACCACAGGGTTATTGAGGAGTTATTACGGGGGTTGTTGCATTGAGTTATTGAAGTGGAACCGCGAAGGTTATTGTGGTTATTTGGGGGATTATTGGGGGTTATTGCAGAGTGTTATTGGAGTGAAACTGAGGAGGTTATTGAGGGTTATTGTTGTGTTATTGGAGTTAATACCTCACTAACCCCTAATAACCTCGTAATAATTCATCACAGTTCCACTCAAATAACATCCACGGTTCCACTTCAATTATCTCTGTGGTTCCACTTTAATATTTTTTTTGGGTGGATCCTATATAGCACACATGGGGTTTATTAACTCATGTCTGCACTGTTTATTTTATTTTCTTTCAAATAAAATAATAGTAATAAATATTTAACACAATGGTAATTTTTGATTGACTTCTGCAACCTAATGATGGAGATTAATAAACACAAAAATGCGGGGACGAAGATTCTTCTCGGCCTCCGCCTTCAAATATCAAAANAGTATAACCTTGATGCAATGGAGGAATCTCCTTTGTGGGGAAGAAAATACTAAATCCAAACCTTGGATAACCCTAGAAACCTTGAGTATAGAAGAGAAAATGCCAATCTTAGAATCAGGAACATCGAATGAAACCATGGGTTAAGAGCCTCGATATCTGTATTTTAATACTTAATGTTTTCTTCTAAACAGGCTAGGAAAAATTTTCTGTCCGGACTCCGGACGTAGTTCTACGTGCCGACTCCGTAATATGTCGTCACATGTGCTACATCACGGAGGTTATTAGAGAGTTGTTGAAGTGAAACCACATATGTTATCAAGGGGTTATTGGGGGTTGTGAGGGGGTTATTGTGAGGGTTAATGTAAGAGGTTATTGAAGTTTAACTATGGAGGTTATTGGGGAGTTATTAAAGGGGTTATTGCATAGAGTTGTTAAAGTGGAACCGCGAAGATTATTGGGGTTATTTGGGGGATTATTGGGGGTTATTGCATGGGTTATTGGAGTGAAACTAATGAGGTTATTGAGGGTTATTGATGTGTTATTGGAGTTAATACCTCACTAATTCCTAATAACCTCCTAATAATCCTCTAAATAATCTCCACAGTTTCACTCAAATAACATCAACGGTTCCACTACAATAACCTCTGTGGTTCCACTTTAATATTTTTTAGGTGGACCTTATATAACACACATGACGTTTATCACTGCACGTAGTGATACGTTCGGAGTCCGACAGAAAATTTTTCCAAACAAATTGTTAGGACTGCACTGTTTATTTTATTTTCTTTCNCGAACACAAACTCATTGACGAACCGAACACGAACTGTTCGCGAACAACGAGCTTTTTTGACAGCCCTAGGTAGGACTGCGCTGTTTATTTTATTTTCTTTTAAATAAAATAATAGTAATAAATATTTAACAAAATGGTAATTTTTGATTGACCTCTGCAACCTAATGATGGAGATTAATAAACACAAAAAATGCGGGGACGAAGATTCTTCTCGGCCTCCGCCTTCAAATATCAATTCCGCGATTCGTATGACTTCACTCGGCTCCTTCGGTCTTCATCCGGCTTCCAAAGCCTCAGAGCGATCCACGCACGGATTTTAACAGCAGGGCTCCATCAAAACCCTTTTCTCGCAGCCAGTCTCGTCTCCCGATATGCTTCACTCGGCTCCCACTACTTCACCGTCGCCCGCAAGGTGTTTGACTCTTTGCGCCATCCGGATGCCGTCGTCTATAACGTCATCATCCGCTGCTATGCTGCCTCCAGCCTTCCGGCAGAAGCCACAGCGATCTACGCCCAGATGCTTTGCAATGGCGCAGTTCGCCCCAATCTCTACACTTACCCATTCGTTTTCAAGGCCTGTGCGGCCAGCGGCTGCCAGAGAATCGGCCGAGCAATCCATTCTCACGCCATTAGAGCTGGGGCTGGTGGCGATCTCTTCGTCAACAACTCACTTGTCGCGCTTTACGCTAAATGTGCGCATATGGAGACTGCGAAGATGGTGTTTGAAAAAATGCCGTACAANCATTCGTTTTCAAGGCCTGTGCGGCCAGCGGCTGCCAGAGAATCGGCCGAGCGATCCATTCTCACGCCATTAGAGCTGGGGCTGGTGGCGATCTCTTCGTCAACAACTCGCTTGTCGCGCTTTACGCTAAATGTGCGCATACGGAGATTGCGAAGATGGTGTTTGAAAAAATGCCGTACAGAGATCTTGTTAGCTGGAACTCGTTGATCTCTGGCTACGCCCAGAACGGATACCATTATGAAGCCTTGGAACTTCTGCATAGAATGCTGCCTGGAAATTTTCCCGATCATGTCACGCTTGTCTCTGTTCTTCCGGCATCCATGGTTCTGGCTTCCATTGCGGAAGGCATGTGGATCCACAGCTATGCATTGAAGAGAGGCATTGGAGTAGACGCAGCTGTGGGTAGTGGGCTCATCGAAATGTATGCAAATTGTGGACGTTTAGGTGTTGCTCAGAAGGTGTTTGATCAAATTAAGGAGAAGAATGTTGTCGTGTATAACTCAATGATAAGAGCTTTTGGAATACATGGGCAAGCTTCAGCAGCTTTGGATATATTTTCAGAAATGCTGATATGTGGAATTAAGCCTGACTCCATTTGCTTTGTGTCAATACTTTCTGCTTGTAGCCATGCAGGGTTCGTTGAAGAGGGATTTAAGATTTTTGACAGGATGGAAGCTGAATATGGAGTGGAGAAAGGCCAAATACATTATGCTTGCATGGTGGATCTGCTGGGACGTTCAGGGAAACTGAAGAGGGCATTGGAGTTCATCTATAGAATGCCAATGGAGCCTGGGCGAGATGTGTTGGGTGCATTGCTAGGAGCTTGTAAAGCTCACAAAAATGTCGAGCTTGGGATTGCGGCTGCAAAGAGATTGCTTGTTATTGATCCAGAGAATGCAGGAAGGTATGCTGTGCTTGCAAAGATGTATGAGGATTTAGGTAGATGGGACGATGTGGCAAGTGTGAGGAAGGTGATCAAGGATAGGGGAGTGAGGAAGACGCTTGGATGCAGCATGGTGGAAATTGCTGCAAAGCTCCATTCCTTTGGGGTGGAAGATGAGAGTCATCCAATGAGGTGTGAGATTTTTGGTGCACTGGAGAGGTTGCAGAGAATGGTGGATGAAGAGGAGAAGGTGGCTTGGTTGTCCTGATTGGCATATTTGCAAGCAGGCCAAGCAATGAGTGCAGGATATCAATCTAGACAACATTCCTATGGATTAGTTGGAAGAAGATCCGTTTGCATGGGTGAAGCATTGCTGTGATCATTTAACAGGTCGCTCAAATGGCCTTTGACTAGTTCTTCTTTGTAATATTCTGAGAATTTTGCTAACGTGTATCAAAAAATCATGATGCATCAGTGGACCGGATTATTTAAGTAGGGAGAAGGCGGAGATAAGTGTAATGTTGCTGAGGAGCATATATAAGGGGTGCATTTCTGCCGATTGATTTACAGGCAAAGGTAATTATTTATAAGGGGGATTTACATTCCTAGCACTCAAAAACTATGTATTTACATATTAACTTCCTAAAATTTACTGTTTACTATTATAGCANCTCGAATGGCCTTTGACTAGTTTTGCTTTGTAATATTCTGAGAATTTTGCTAACGTGTATCAAAAGTNAGGTCTCTCGAATGGCCTTTGACTAGTTTTGCTTTGTAATATTCTGAGAATTTTGCTAACGTGTATCAAAAGATCATGATGCATCAGTGGACCGGATTATTTAAGTAGGGATAAGGCGGAGATAAGTGTAATGTTGCTGAGGAGCATATATAAGGGGTGCATTTCTGCCGATTGATTTACAGGCAAAGGTAATTATTTATAAGGGGGATTTACATTCCAGCACTCAAAAACTATGTATTTACATATTAACTTCCTAAAATTTACTGTTTACTATCATAGCACCCAAACGTGGCACTCATCAAACCTCAATTAAGCAGCCATCGCCATAACAGAGAGAAGTTCTGCACGAAAATTCATTCTCTCTCTTAATCTCATCCTGGAAGCAACCCAAGACGAGAATGGCAGGGAAGTGCCTAGGGAAGTTCTTTGATCTCGTTGCTTCGAGCAAGATGTGGGGCAAATGATNCAGCCATTGCCATAACAGAGAGAAGTTCTGCACGAAAATTCATTTTCTCTCTTAATCTCATCCTGGAAGCAAACCAAGATGAGAATGGCAGGGAAGTGCCTAGGGAAGTTCTTTGATCTCGATGCTTCGAGCAAGATGTGGGGCAAATGACCGAGCTGCTCAAACAAGGACGAAAGTGAGGGAAGTGTGATGAGCTCTTCTCATCCGATTTTCCTTGCTGTCGATGAGGTTGATGAGTTTATTAGAGAGGCAGCGAATATAATATGCTCTAAATCTTTTCCCTTTTTCATTCCCTGTTTAATTAGAGCCAATGATTAAATCCCTCTAAAGTTTTCAAATAGTCTGAGAGGTATGATCTGTTGTCGCTTACTTTGTTTTGCATTTGGGGTGAGAAAACATTAAAAAAAAATAGTATAGATTTTGGGAGCATAAAAATATTTAAGCCGTGGCAAGAAAAAACAATTTTTTCACATGTTTGAAGTATCCAAATTATGAATTAAAAATGAAATGAAATGAATATTTTAATAAAATGAATTTTTTTTTATGTCTATGCTTTTTTCCCTCTTTACTCCACTGTGGTGGCAANACTGTGGTGGCATGCTCCTTATCATCTACACCTTGATAATTGAATTAAGATTAGTTTTCATAAAATCCAAAATGATTACCTCTTGGCAATGTTGATAATGCCACATATCAGTTGGATACCAGTCATGATACATTGATGTGCACGCTCTCAAGAAGCTTGAAATGATCTGAATGCAAAACATAAAAAGATTGGCTATGCTCATGGTCATCATTATCATGATGTTTATTCTTCTTAGACTTGCTATGTTTTTAATGATAATATCAAGATCATATCTCATGTATTTGTTCTTCTTAATCTACTTTTGGTACCTATCATTAATGCATCTAGTTTATTTTGATTATATTGCAATTACTCTTTATTTCCACTCGTAATTTTAATACATGTTTTATGGTAAATGATATTCATAAACAAATAACTTGTGTTAGCTGCTCTTCCCATCCCTGTACATTTGAGAGCATTTACTAAAATTGCTTTCTCCCAGTAGCATCAGATGGCAAAATGTTTAATTTGAACACTGATTACATCTTTAACATTCGCCATACAAGAGCTTGTGCTACTGTTTCAAAGGATTTTTTTTGTTAATAAAATTCTAATTTATGCCCATAGTCGAAATGCTGTTTTGCATCTTCAGAATGTTTTCTTGCACCAGAAATCTGATCATTTTTTAACTCATTGATTATGTTGTTTTCACTGTATTCTTTTGTCCAAATAGAAAGAGTTCCACCATATTAAACTCGGTTGTAGTGACTGTGTTAGCTGTAGAAATTACTTGTCTCGTTGAATGAGTACTTATGATGGCCACCAAATTTCCTGCATATTTACACTGAATTACTTGATCCCATTAAACTCAAAAAATAAAATGGTGTATTTGAATTCTGGAGCATGTGTAACATTCAACTTTGAAATTATTTTCACACTTCTTGTCCATTAATAATATGTTATTAATAAACAACTGATAATTGATCTTAAACTGATTTGAAACATAAACGTCATTGTGAATGTGTAGATAAACTAAATCAATTATGTGGGCTCAAAAAATTTGATGCCGCAGTCTCCCTCGAAAATTAAACAAAATTAAAAATGAGAATGAAAGAGGTTTATTATGAGGTTTTCGGTCAAATTTTTTGAAGATGGATGAGATATTAGATATGAGACTACCTAAGATCATGCCCTTATTTTGCTAGGAATTTAAAATCTGGGGTTCAATATTTCCCACTGGTATTGGGCTCTATGGTTAATTACACCTATCAATTGAGGTGGGGCACCACGTGTCAAGGTCATAATAGATAAATTATTACTCAAGATCTATTTGGAAAGAATTTCTTTTACTTATTTTGCTTCAATTTTCGTAAACGCAGAGCACTAATATTATCAATAATATAAAATAAAGATACTCAAAATTCATTCAGATCATATAAATATACAATATATACAACAATCATGGTTTAACATTTTTATCATAAAAAAAAAATTAACATTACCATGACTGTAAAAAAATATAGATCTAAGATACTAACATACTGATCCACCTTAAAATTATCTGTTTTAATGTATGTTTAATGCTCATTGTATGCACATTTTTGATGATATTGCATTTTAAATGAATGTATTTTTGCATGTTTTTGGTTTCATGTACAAGAAATGTATATTTAGAGAAAATGAGGGAAAAATGGAGCAAAATGACAACACTTCAAATGATGTCATAGCGCCAACTTACGATCGTGATGGGCGCTATAACTCCCCAGACTGGCGCTATAGCGCCAGTAACTAACATTCTAGAATATTCAACGACTTTGGCCGAATTTTTAAGGGATGTTTGAAGTGACCCTTGATTAATTTCAATTATCTATTAGAAGGGTCAATTGCTGAATGAAAAAGAAGTCTTGGAGAGTCTTGAATAGGGTTTGAAGGTGTGTAGAGAGTCTTTAATGGGTGTTTGAGTTTATATTTGTGAGTTTTTGTTTGTAGAAGAAGAGCTTGGGTATTGCTTGAATGAAACTTCAGGAATTGCTTGGAGAGAAGACATAAGATAAGTAATTTGTATTTGTGTTTGAGTTTTTGTTGTTAGGACTTGACTTTCAATTCAAATCATGTGTTTTTGTTTTATCTTCATGAATTATGAGTAGTTTTCATTTCTTTCTCCTTGCATATGAAAATTAATCAAGTGGGATGAGATTGATTTAAAGATTCCTTTTTATTTTATAAAATTGTGATGATATTTTCATCAATTCTTCATTGACTTTACAAACTGGTCATTTGTAATGTTAAAATCCATTATGAAACATAATGACCTGGAGGGCTTTGATTTCACCAACTTATGATGACCATACTTAACTTTCGAAAGAGTCGTTGTGATCGTCCGAGGGGAAATGCAAGTAGATAGGGAGATAAATTTTGATGGACGTAGCATTGATGTTTCTAAAGTGACATACTAGATTTTTTATCAATTTGATATTGAGTTTGGATCTAAGGGCCCCTAGTAGGTCTTATAGAGAGGACACAGTGGTAATTTGGAAGTGAGGCCAGAATCTACTCACACTACTACACAAGCTGGAGCAAACTTAAGGTTAGGCAATGTTCTTTGCTAGCACCGAGAGGGGGTGAAGAATATGTATGCTTCTATTTGTCACAATACATCATTTTATATTTTTAATCGTTCAATTTCTACATTGATTAAGATCACTTTACAAAGGGAAAGATCTTTTCATTATATTCCAACTCGTTTAAACTTATTAATCTTTTGAACTTTGTTCGTACTTTTTGTTTAAACTTAGACTACATGTTAATTTAGTATTAATCCCTTACAAAACTTTCGAAATCATTCTCCTATCGATTTTATGTGCAATTTTGATAGAAGTTTTTCTAAGTTATTAGTAAAAAGTTACAGCTTTTCTCGTGGGATCGATATTGTGGTTTTTAAAGAAAATCATATATTAATTAAAACGATACGTATATTTGCGTGACACCCCTAGTATGAAGGCTTATTTTCTTTTTTCTAAATAATTTTATTTATTCACACTAGCCGCTAAATATAATTTAGGCGAAACTTTTGGCAATCTTTTGAAGTAAAAATATATGTGTAATTGTAGGTCGGGTCACATACCTAATATCAAGATCTCATCACATAATGCAAAAGACTACTCTACTCAAGCTTTACCATTTCCTGAAACAACACATGCGAGCAAAGCAGGGGTGAATAACCACAACTCAGTGAACTATTCAAAATTTACTGCAGTTTTCAATATTTTAAAAAATAATAGACATGTATTCAAAGAAAATAAATCAAATATAGTAAAACATTATGTATTGTATTTACACCGTACCAACATAAGGAATAGTAACTGCAGTAAGCATGTGTTGAATAACAGTATGAATAACATGATATTATAAGTGCAAGAAAATAACATGAAGATAAAAATTCATTTCCTTATTTAAATTATTTTAACACATTCCTCTCGCCCGTTATGCTTCCACTTCTATTTATCAATCTACTGGTTTATTTTTCTCCTATGCCCCTCACAACTCCACTTCCACTTATACCTCCACTTATTCACATCCTTTCGGGTGTATCAAACACACAAGGAATAATTACATAGGTGCAAAACCCTTATAACACTACTTGAATGCACATAACATACAACCGTCTAATCACAATCACTTGCAACTCCTTTCTTTTCTATCCTTTTCGGCACATATTTTGATACAAAAGCATATAAATGCTAACAAGTTGATATATCAAATATAGAACATGTTGTAGAAAGTGGTACATATTAGTAGACACAAGTAATAATGTAATTTACGGGGGAAATAAATCTACATATATTGACAAATAAAATTTGTAAAACTACTTATATGAAATGTCTAGATTAACATTTCAAACATTACTTATTCTACAATAATTTTATCAGGTTTAGCACACGTATGAAAATAAATAAAATATTGTATAACACAAAATACTCAATGAAAAATAAATGTTTTTATGTCGATATGTTCAATGCAGTATAATATACAACTATAAAAAGTTGTGCTGTGAAAAGTTTGTAAATCTCATCAAAGTTTGTATAAAATTTTCATAAATAAAATACTAAAATATTATAAAAAACAATGAAATTGAAATTTGAAGTAGGTTAAACCTAATGCCGGACAATTTTTCCAAATGCTCGGACGGTCGAAATCAACTCGATGACCCCTGAATCTTACTTTCTCTCACCAAAATTCCTCTATCACGGTTTGTAAAAAAAACATATGAAATGACATCCTGAAGTTACTTGAGTGATTTAAGATTTTTATAATAAAAAATTATTTTTTTTTAATAAAAGGATATAAATGTAATTAGTTGAATTGTTATATTTATTAAATATAAATTTATAGAAACTTCTTATAGCTTGAAATATGACTTTAAAAAATAGGAAAATAGTTGATAAATATAAAAACATGTCTAAAACACATTGATGAAAACGGTTTGCAAAACAGACATCAGATGGTTCCAGAAAGTTCACTTGTACAAGAATGTACAAATTCCTTAAGGAAGACAAATCTAAGAAAAAAACCTTTTATTTTCTTACTCATGATCCATAAAAAGGTAAAAATATGCTCAAAATATAATCAAACATACTATATAATCCAGTGAAGATATACAAATCGTGCATGAAATAAAGCAACTAAAAGTTGATGATTAAATTAAACATCAAATTAACTCAAAACTTCAAAAGAAAAAAAGAAAAAAATAGTAAACATAAAATAAACATGCAAGTCTCACAAGATAAAAAAATAGTTCTCAATGGATGCACTAGTATATTAAAGTAGCAGTCGTTAAAAAAGAATTTTGATTAAGGTCAATCATTAGACACTAAACATTCCCACTTAGTGTATTGTAGAAGCATATTTAAGATTTGAAATTATAAAATTATCATTGTGAGCTTAATTGTGGATGTTAGAGGAATGTCGAAGAACCTGATCCAGATCCAATAGTTCCATTATCCTGGGTTTTCATGATCTCTAGTCTGCTTAGTTAGAGATGGTAGTCGACCCGACTTGACAAAAAAAATTCTTGTCAGTTACCATGAGTTGCTTCATCCAAAGGAATCTTATTGTCTTTAAGTGTGGATGTTTGTCTAAGAAAACAAATCTAAATTGATCTTAGCTTACAGAGAGCTTTATGCGTGATCAAATATATCATATGATTCATAACTCAAAGAGATAAAATATCATTTAAGAACATAGATGTTGTAACTGCAATCATTGTATGATGGTGTCTACTCGCCAAACCAATTGATGGATCATACTGATCAAACTACTTGATGGATCATAGTGGCCAAACCACCCTATCAGAAGGTTCTTGTCATAACAGCTTCCTTAATTATTTGAATAATTCACCTTTTAGTTCAAGAAGAACACATTGGGTATGATATTCATTTTGAACTAAAAAAGAATCTATCCCTTAATAAAAAAAAATTAAAATAGTTTAAAAATATTATCACAAATAAAATTAAAATCTAATTAAAAAGAAATCAAAACTCATGAAAAATTCATTAAAATGCAAAATTCAAGTATAAAATTTCAAAATCAATGAAATAAAATGAAAAAGAGAATCATAATTCCAAAATGATTTTAAAATATGGAAAAATTCAATAATAATGATAAAATATTAATAAATTGAAAAGTTATAATTTTAATAGAAATAAAATAAACCTAACAATAATATATATATATAACAAAAATTGCATAGAGTTTATAAAAATGGCAAATAATCAACTTTACTTTATAATTCATTAACAAAATTTCATTATAATAAAAAAATGTTATTAATAAAAAATACATTTTTTTGGCTAACTCTCTCTCCCTCACACTCCAATTTTAATATATAATCCACCAAAACTTACCCTTCATGCACAATTCCAAAATCGATCCACTTCAAAATAAGACTCAATCTCACCCCAAATTTCACACACTACCCTCTGTTGACCTCAATTTTTGGTTTTTCCTTTTCCTTAACATATATTCAAGTGAACTCCCTTGAGTTGAAATTCGAGCAAATACTGTTAAACTATATATTAAAATCTAACTAACTAAAAATTGTAATGAACCAAATCAAAACAACACCAAATATGATCAACTTCAACCAAGCCCTAAAATTAACATAAAAATCAGAATTAACCAGCACACACACACACTAAAATTATCATTTTCTCTCCAGATTATCATAGGACTTATAACTTCATTCTAGAAGTTGTATGAAATTTATTATCACCTATAAAAATCATATAAAACATTTTTATTCATATGATATAATTTTAATATGAAACTCTTATGTTCAAGTTTTCATGTATGAACAGTGCTCCATACACATTGAAATTATCACTTTCTCCGAAGACTGATCTGGTGACCAGAATTATATTTTGTAGGTTGCGTAATATTCATAATCATATATGAGGAAAATGCAAACTAGTTTGGTGATCATCACACACCATTTTTTGGTAAATTTTTGCACTTAGGGCTTTCATGCATGAAAAAAGGTATCACATAAAAATTTATTTGACAAATCATTTTTTTAAAACTAAACTCTATGAGTGTGTTTGGATCGCCAAAATATTTTAAATGAACTCTTTTTTACCCAAATTTGACTCAATTTATGGGTCTGTTAAGTCTACAATAATTTTGATTATAAAAAGAATAATTGCAATAATCAACTCAAAATGAAATCATACTTCAACCAACTAAATATGATCTAAGAATACTTAATTTAATCCACTAAATCCCACCGAAAGCTCTGACTCAAAATTCACCAAAATTCTCTCTCTTATGGTATGGCTTACAGTTTAACCTGAAATATCTATAATTAAGTTTAAGTTAAATTTTTTTGTCATAACCACCATAAACACATAGCCACTTCAACTTGAGATATCTTGAGCTAGAGTCAACCTATTTCAAAATCGATTGGGCCACTAGAATCCGTGCATTTTTATCTTCAAAATAAGGTTTTTTTTTTCCATTTTCAACCTAACCAACTCATTTTGAATTTGAATTTCCCTCCATTTTTTANTGTTATTGATCCAGAGAATGCAGGAAGGTATGCTGTGCTTGCAAAGATGTATGAGGATTTAGGTAGATGGGAAGATGTGGCAAGTGTGAGGAAGGTGATCAAGGATAGGGGAGTGAGGAAGCCGCTTGGATGCAGCATGGTGGAAATTGCTGCAAAGTTCCATTCCTTTGGGGTGGAAGATGAGGGTCATCCAATGAGGTGTGAGATTTTTGGTGCACTGGAGAGGTTGCAGAGAATGGTGGATGAAGTGGAGAAGGTGGCTTGGTTGTCCTGATTGGCATATTTGCAAGCAGGCCAAGCAATGAGTGCAGGATATCAATCTAGACAACATTCCTATGGATTAGTTGGAAGAAGATCCGTTTGCATGGGTGAAGCATTGCTGTGA
>JXCR01143035.1:253306-286311 GCA_002079205.1 Phalaenopsis hybrid cultivar | reverse complement strand
ATATATATATATATATATATATATTGCTAAGAATTATTATTTCATTATAGTTGAAATAATTTTAATTATGTTCAAATAAATATTAATTAATTTGTTAATATTGAATAAGCCTGTATATAAACTGGAAACCAGACGGTGCAAGACTACTGGTTCGAAGGAGAATGAAATAATACATCGAATGTCTGGTGTAACAACGGCCTATACAAATCTTATACAATATTTAACATTTTAAAATAAGTAATTAACTGAAAAAGTTTTAATTATTTCCTTTACGTTAAATTATTATCTATAGTTTTTTTTGTGGATTGTTTATGATGTGTTGAAATATTGCCCGAAAATATTTTAATTTATTTGCAACATGTTAAAATGTTATTCGTGTCGTCAGGATCTCGACTTGCACTTCGTTGTTAGCAAGGTATAAGTAATTTAATTTTATCGACTTACCTCCCAATATTGCATCATTAGGTGAAGAACGTCTTGAGCACATCCTAGTAATGTAATCCAAAAAATTGTTTTTGGTATTTTAAATTTGATGTAAAATCATTATCACAACTAATTTAATTTAATTTAATTTTTATAAGACAACATTCTTGAAGCTATGAGTCATGTACTAGTGGTAATAGAATAACAAGTCGAGTCCCCACGATTTATCTATGTAATGCAAACTACAAGAATCAAATGTATCAAACACTTAAAATACATCAAACTAGACCATCATTTTATAGATGCACTGGTCAAAGAGTGGTGTCCCTTGACCAATATGTTTCATTTGTTTGTCGCTAAAATAAATTTACATTCAAATTTATATATTATTGTGATAATTATACTTTTCTTACTTATACGATGTACATACCTATCAAGTAAGATGACTATGACTTTACAAGACGTTTAAGTACTCCTTGTTAAATATTGAAAAACCACCCTTGTTGGGCCTAATGGTGTTGGCTCGAAGTTGCGCTTCTCGAGTAGGCTGGAAAGTTGTGATGACCTATTGGGTGACCATACAAAGGATGAAGTTATCTATTATTATCCTATAGACCATAACATTATATTAAAATTTTATATGGGATGGTCTCAATCACAGACAATCGTGTCATTATGTTGGACAAATATAATCGGGTATAATACACATTTTTTTATTTTATCTCATGTTTTTGTCTTAAATATGTTTTAAAAAAAACTAATTTTATAATTTCATATGTAGGTTATTTGGACGCCATATTTGGTGTTATTACATGACAAGTTTTGAGAATATAAATATTTAAACTATCTACATTCCACTAACAAACTGGAACTGTGTCGAGTGGCAGCTTTGAGAATGTGTCATGAGACAATTTTTTAGCATTTGGTCTATAACGATTGAACTCATTGAACAAGGTTTTCAGAGAATCGATGGGTGAGGTAGAGTAGGGATTGACTTAGAGTAATATTATAGTAAATATATCGTGATACAAAATAATTGTCAGACGTTTATTGCGTCATTAACCCACTACAAGAAGATGAAAGGGAAGAATTAGCTCAATATCTGCAGTGGTATCACTATTTGGCATTGCTCTACTTATCGAAGCCTCAAACTCAGTCTTCTGATATCTATTATGCACAATCACTGGAAAAGGGAATAGTGGTATGTATTTGCGTCCTTTTATAACAACTAGTAATTTTTTTTATTATAATACAAAATAATAATATAAGATTATCAATTATACAACTAAATTACTTCAATCGTAGCAACAACATCACAGAAAGGTTTGGAGAGGATCGTGGCGCAAAAGCTAGTTCCATGAAACAAGATTATGATGAGATTCTGGAGTTATGCGCAGAGTGAAAGAATCAATATAGATTGATTATATTGCACTTGATCAGCCATTTAGACATGATTTTGAGGCAGGGTCGTCTCAAAAAACAGATGTCAGACTACAAGGCCCCTGTAGACCAACCTCTGATGCTCCTCCACTGCTTCGAGACGATCAACAACATATGCTCCAAGGAGATCTTTAGCTAGCAGAATACAATGATCTTTGTTTCAAGAGCCACAACAATAATATTCAAAGACATTTGTTTATTCTGTCCAATCAGTATTTGTAGAACCCTTCAGTTATGTAGGACCCTCTAGTTATACAATACCCTCCACCTTTAGAGGATTCTTCGGCTATGTAGTACCATCAACATATGTGGATTTATCATTTGACTTGCAGTGGACAAATAGTACTGGTGGAGACATTGATTTAGATTTTCAGAACATTCCCATATTTGCTCATAATTCTGATGCAGACATGAATTTCGGTAAACAACATTTATATTCTTCATCAAATCTCAACGAAGAAAATTATTGGATGTCATGAGATGCTTCAAATGACACAATTGAAAGCAATGATATTGAAAAAGAATCTCAATAACATCAGTTGCAACATCGACCAATGCAACCACCGCCTGGATATACACTGGACTCAGCATCATTCCACCATAACGTAGAAGATTATATTTTTTGTACAAATATTATGTTACGAAAATACTTTAATGTGAAATAAATTGTATTACTTTCATATTTTGTTTGTTAATTTGTTTTCTTTAATTGTATTTTTTATTAATTTGATATTAAATAAAAAATAATTAATCTCATAAATAATTAATTAATTTATTATTTTCATTAATTTCAAGAATAATTAACAAATCTATTTATAATAATTATTATTATATATTAATATTTAATTATTTATAATAAAATATATCCTATATTATAAAATGAAAAAAACAACTATGGCCGTCAGAGTATAACATATCTGCGTTCAAGAGAATCTTAACCACCAAAGCAAATAGGATTGTCTTGTCATTTGTTCTTCTATTTACAGTTCTGGATTTTTTTCATCACTGATGGAAAGGAATAGTGTAACCCATGNAATATATCCTATATTATAAAATGAAAAAAACAACTATGGCCGTCAGAGTATAACATATCTGCGTTCAAGAGAGTCTTAACCACCAAAGCAATTAGGATTGTCAGTCATTTGTTCTTAATGAATCTATTTACAGTTCTGATTTTTTTTCATCACTAATGGAAAGGAATAGAGTAACCAATGGGAGAAACCATACGATGTCAAACAAATTAAATATACAACTCCGATGTAAAAGAAGCTTAATAATGTACAAATTTGATCTTCTTCAACAATAGCTTGGTCAAAAGTTACCCTGCCTTTGGGTCCGTTTGGGGCAGCTTGTGTAAAAACCAAAGCTGACGTTTAGTATAAAAACTCAAACACAGTTTTCGATAAGCTGGTGAAACGCGCGAACCAAACGGTACGGCGACGTTTTGAAAACGTCGCCTGCACTTATAAGCTGCCCCAAATAGACCCTTTTGANAGAAGCTTAATAATGTACAAATTTGATCTTCTTCAACAATAGCTTGGTCAAAAGTTACCCTGCCTTTGGGTCTGTTTGGGACAGTTTGTGCGTTTCAGGATAAGCAGCTCATCCTGAAACGCGGCTGGCAAGCCGGCCGCGGGGGTCGACACGTGGTCTGCGTTTAATGTAAAAACTCAAACGCAGTTTCCGATAAGCTGGCGAAACACGCGAACCAGACGGTACGGCGGCGTTTTGAAAACGCCGCCCACACTTATAAGATGCCCCAAACAAACCCTTTGTCATTATCCCTNTTGTTCTTCAATCATATATATATATATATATATATAGACACACACACACACACACACACACACAAAGTTAGATAGGATGGATTTTAAGGCTCTTAAAACATATAAAACTAATATATGTTTAAAAAATTTAAAAAAAATTATATTATGCTTGTTTTAGAAATAAGCTAAAATTGTTTAACTTCATAAGTACTAAAATATGGTGTGAATATTCTTATTATATCGTAATTATTTTGAAAAGTATTTAAATTATATACACAATACATACATACAAACATACATACACATTAATCTAATAGTAAATTTAATATGTTTGGATTTCTTATATAACTTACACAAATATTGGGATCATTATCATTTAATGTTCAACGAAAATCTAATCGCCTTAAATAGCCAACTTTGACTACGTAAAGCAGAGAAGGTCTACTGTTAGACAATCCAATTTTGACTAGGCAAAGTCCACCAAACAATTCTATTGCCCGTCCTTCATGCGCATGCATGTCTATAAATTAGCATGATCTCCCTAATGCCAAGCTTATGAATTGGCCTCCAATTGACCAAATCCCTCCTCATCCATCTTCCCCTTCCTCGCCATAAATTTCTCCTCTTTTATAATCCTCCACAAAAAAGCACTGTTCTTTATTCCGAATGGCGAGGGCGGCAAAATCAAAGGCAGCGAGCACCATGAGCNAAATTATATATATATATATATATAGACACACACACACACACATTATGCTTGTTTTAGAATAAGCTAAAAATTTTTAACTTCATAAGTACTAAAATATGGTGTGAATATTCTTATTATATAGTAATTAGTTTGAAAAGTATACATGCACATTAATCTAATAGTAAATTTAATATCTTTGGATTTCTTATATAACTTACAAAAATATTGGGATCATTATCATTTAATGTTCAACGAAAATCTATCGCCTTAAATAGCCAACTTTGACTACGTAAAGCAGAGAAGGTCTACTGTTAGACAATCCAATTTTGACAAGGCAAAGTCCACCAAACAATTCTATTACCCGTCCTTCATGCGCATGCATGTCTATAAATTAGCATGATCTCCCCAATGCCAAGCTTATGAATTGACCTCCAATTGACCAAATCCCTCCTCATCCATCTTTCCCTTCCTCGCCATAAATTTCTCCTATCCTCAAATCCTTCACAAAAAGCACTGTTTTTTGTCCGAATGGCGAGGGCGGCAAAATCAAAGGCAGCAAGCACAATGAGCCATTTTTCGAAGGCGGCCACGTTCTCCGTCTCCCAACCTTCCCACAGTCCGGGCAGGCGGTCCGATAAGGGCTTCTCCGGCCCCATCGTGTCAATAATCCCCAAAGATGCGCGGCACAAGAAGAGAAACAGTAGTGGGCGTGGAGGTGAACCCTCGTCTCCGAAGATCTCGTGCATGGGCCAAATCAAAAAGAAGAAGAAGTCCTCTGCTTCGGATTGGAAGAAGGAAAGGGAAATCGAGAAGCCGAGGAGGAGAATATTTTGTTTCTGTTTTAAGGGTCTTTTTCGGAGAAAGGTGAGACCTGGTGGGGAGCCGTATGGGAAAGAGGTGGAGGAGAAGATGGAGAAGCAGAAATTGCCGGAGGTGAGATCGTCGGCGGCTCCACGGTTGGGTCAGATGAGACGGTATCAGAGTGGGCGTGAGACGCTTGCTGATTTTGATTGGAGAAAGACGATGGGGGAGAAGGAAGAGGAAGAGGAAGAGGAAGACGTATTTATTCCTCACTCTGCTCCGATTCTGGTGGGCGGCGGTGCAGTGGCGTTGGAGCCGAAAAAGGAGGTGAATTTATGGAGGAGGAGGGACATGAATCCTCCACTTCCCCTTCAAATTGAAAAGAATTGATCTTTTTTTTCTTTTTTTTTTTTTTTGGTGGGGAATTGCGAAAGGGATAACGCAGTTGATTGCATGGTTATTCTTCATTTTCTCCATTTTAGTGTTTGCCTTTGAATTTGATAGAAAGATGGTTAACAGATGTATTAATGATTTTGTGATTGATATATGTTTTGATGGTTCTTAAGACTGTAATTTTGTGGTTCAGTGATTTTTTTTTTTTTTTTGTTCACTGGAATGGTTTAAGAAAGGTTGATATGAGGATGTTGAGGAATTAGGGCAAAGAAAATGCAAGAATTGTCAAAATCACGAAGAAAACATGGACAATTAACGAATTTCGGCAATTTGTTTATGTCCTCGAGAACAGAGCGGCGGCTTCTTTACATTTCACAAAAAAACATTACAAAATCCTCTTAGGGATACCAATACGACACATATATAACTTCTGTGTACAATATGTAAGTACAAAATTACCCCTGTACAGTACCGTTGAGGCGTTGCCCCCGCACCCTCATCCCACTTAACGAAACTCTCTTGACTGGACAAATGCTAGGGTAGAACGGAGCGAGCCAGCGGAGCTAAGCTGCCAAGCTCCGTTCAGCTCCTCTCCGCTCCAACATCTATCGCTTATTTGGTACATGAGTCATACCTGACAAAGGATTATAACAGTTTTTGCCTTGTTAAGTTCAATTAGAATTAGTCTTTCCATTTGATTTAAACTGATGATAAAAACAGTACAGAATGTTAACTCTGATCAAAAATACTCTTTGCATCTTTATGCTGACACATTTTCCTGCTATTATTTTTGTAAAATATGTTGCATGATACTCTAAAACTTGAAATTCTCTTTTTATTAATATTTCTATATGGATCTTTGTTAGAAAAACTAACCTGTAGCGTGTAGCACCCACTCGATGTTTACTTAGTCCGAGACGCATAGTAAGAGATGTCCAAATGGGAAGCATTGCTCATCCGGACAAATAAAACAAACATTTAGCTCTCATTTTGTCAAAGGACTCATCTAATTGTATCTTTTATATTTCTTGTTTTTTGTTGTTGACTGATTCTTTGTACGCTTTGCTGTTTGAATCAATGGCTGTTTGCTTGTTCTTCAATCTTCTTTCTTAAAAAATGTTACAAGAGAAATCAAGGCATTAGATGAAGCTGTATTAAGAGTAGATCAGTTATGAGGTAATATGACCAAAATACATGCAATTGAATAATTGGTCTGCATAGTTCCTTATTTCTAGCTCCAGATGAAATGTCCATGTCTTTCTCTCTATAAATAAATATAAATAAAACTAATGAAAAATGTGACCACAATATTTTAGCATAGGAAGAAACTCGTTCTTGCCAAAGCTGAGTTGTACAGGCCTGGAACCTTTGATCAACCCTCATGAACTGTAGAAAAAAACATGATTCTATGATAGATTATTATGATTCAGAAAAATCAGTTATTTTGGTACGCACAAATTGAACATTGTCGAACTCATGCTTGTCCGTAAATTACACTCAAAGAATATAAGTACTCCTACACTTGCAGCTTGGAATAGTTTGTGATTTTTAAGGATCAGTTGCGGCTTGGCCACTGACTCCCATTGTGTGAGAATTTGCATGCTATTTTCAACTTCCATGAGGAATAGCTGGCTGATTAAGATATTGTCAACCAATTTCTCTCCACCGAAGACCAAACTAAGGTTTTCACCTAGTAATATCTTGAAGCATGTTGTTGGTTCACAACAGCTACGACAAGATGACTCATGCTGATTGAAAGGCTTTTGACACTTTGCAGCCTAAGCGAGATGTAGCTCTGGTTGCTGAGAAGATGAAGAAGAATCCAACCGCGAATCTTTCAATTTCTCCTTCTACTATCATCATTCAGTGACAGGGACTGATGAATTGATCCTTAATGAGAGGCCAAAATATCAATAAAATAATGTATACTTCTCATTTAGTAGATAACATTTTAAAATAAGTAATTATCTGAAAAAGTTTTAGTTATTTCCTTTACGTTAAACTACTATCTGTAGTTTTTTTGTGGATTATTTATGATGTGTTGAAATATTGCCCAAAAATATTTTAATTTATTTGCAACATGTTAAAATGTTATTCGTGTCGTCAGGATATCGACTTGCACTTTGTTGTTAGCAAGGTATAACTAATTTAATTTTATCGTAAATTTATCTTTACTCAAAACAAACATTTTTACCTCCCAATATTGCATCATGAGGTGAAGAACATCTCGCAGCACATCCTAGTAATGTAATCCAAAAAATTATATTTCGTATTTTAAATTTGATTTAAAATCATTATCACAACTATTTTAATTTATTTTCTATAAGACAACATTCTTGAAGCTGTGAGTCATGTACTAGTGGTAATAGAACAACAAGTTGAGTGCCCACGATGTATCTATGTAATGCAAATTACAAGAATAAAATGTATCACATACTTAAAATACATCAAACTAGACCATCATTTTATAGCTACAGTGGTCAAGCAGTGGTGCCCCTTGACCAATATGTTTCATTTGTTTGTCGTTAAATTAAATTTACATTCAAATTTATATATTATTGTGATAATTATACTTTTCTTACTTATACGCTATACATATCTATCAAGTAAGATGACTATGACTCTACAAGACGTTTAACTACTCCTTGGTATTATGAAATATTGAAATACCCTTGTTGGACCTAATGGTGTTGGCTCGAAGTTGTGCTTCTCGAATAGGCCGGAATGTTGTGATGACCTATTGGGTGACCACCCAAAGGATGAAGTTATCTATTATTATCCCATAGACCATAATATTATATTAAAATTCTATATGGGATGGTCTCAATCACAAACAATCGTGTCATTATGTTGGACATATATAATCGGGTATAACACTCATTTTTTATTATATCCCATATTTTTGCCTTAAACATGTTTTAAAAAAATTAATTTATAATTTCATATGTAGGTTGTTTGGATGTCATATTTAGTGTTATTACATGACATGTTTTGAGAATATAGATATTTAGACTATCTACATTCCACTATTAAACTGGAACTGTGTCGAGTGGCACCTTTCATATTGTGTCATGAGACAATTTTTGAGCATTCAGTCTATAACCATTGAACTCATTGAACAAGGTTTTCAGAGAATCGATGGGTGAGGTAGAGTAGGGATTGACTTAGAGTAATATTATAGTAAATATATCGTGATTCAAAATAATTGTCAGACATTTATTGTGTCATTAAACCCACCACAAGAAGATGAATAGGAAGAATTAGCTCAATATCTGCACTGGTATCACTATTTGACATTGCTCTACTTAGCCTCAAACTCAGTCTCTTGATATCTATTATGCACAATCACCGGGAAAGGGAATAGTGGCATGTATTTGCATCCTTTTATAAGAACTAGTCATTTCTTTTATTCTAATACAAAATAATAATATTAGATTATCAATTATACAATTGAATTACTTCAATCATAGCAACAACATCACAGAAAGGTTTGGAGAGGATCGTGGCGGAAATGCTAGTTCCATGAAACAAGATTATGATGAGATTCTGGAGTTATGCGTAGAGTGAAAGAATCAATACAAATTTATGATATTGCACTTGATCAGCCATTTGGACATGATTTTGAGGTAGGGCCGTCTCAAAAAACAGATGTCAGAATACAAGGCCCCCGTAGATCAACCTCTGATGCTCCACCACTGCTTCAAGACGATCAACAACATATGCTCCAAGGAGATCTTCAGTTAGCAGAATACAAAGATCTTCGTTTCAAGAGCCACAAGAACAATATTATTCAAAGACATTTGTTCATTATGTTCAATCAATATTTGTGGAACCCTTCAATTATGTAGGATCCCCTAGTTATGCAGTACGGTCCACCTTTGGAGGATTCTCCGGCTATGCAGTACCATCGACATATGAGGTTTCATCATTTGACTTGCAGTGGACAAATAATACTGGTGGACACATTGATTTAAATTTTCAAAACATTCTCATATTTGCTCATAATTCTGATGTAGACATGAATTTCGATAAACAACATTTATATTCTCCATCAAATCTAAAAGAAGAAAATTATTGGATGTCATGAGATGCTCCGAATGACACAACTGAAAGCAATGATATTGAAAAAGAATCTCAAGAACATCAGTTGCAGCATCGACCGCTGTGACCACTGTCTGGATGTACACCGGGCTCAGCATCATTCCACCCCAACGTAGAAGATTATATTGTTTTGTGCAAATATTATGTTATGAAAATACTTTAATGTGAAATAAATTGTATTACTTTCATATTTTGTTTGTTAATTCGTTTTCTTTATTTGTATTTTTTATTAATTTGATATTAAATAAAAAATAATTAATGTCATAATTAATTAATAAATTTTTTATTTTCATTAATTTCAAGAATGATTAACAAATCTATTTATAATAATAATTATTTTACATTAATATTTATATTATTTTTAATAAAATATATCCTATATTATAAAATGAAAAAAAAGTTTATGGCCGTCAGAGTGTAATATCTGCGTTCTAGAGAATCTTAACCACCAAAGCAAATCGGATTGTCTTGTCACTTGTTCTTAATGAATCTATTTACAGTTCTGAATTTTTTTCATCACTAATGGAAACGAATAGTGTAAGCCTTTGGAGAAACCATACGATGTCAAACAAAGTAAATATACAACTCCGATGTAAAAGAAGCTTAATAATTTACAAATTTGATCTTCTTCAACAATAGCTTGATCAAAAGTTACCCTGCCTTTGGATCTGTTTGGGACAGCTTGTGCGTTTCAGGATAAACAGCTTATCCTGAAACGCGGCCAGCGGGCCGGCCGCAGGGGTCGACCCGCGGTCTGCGTTTAGTGTAAAAACCCAAACGCAGTTTCCAATAAGTTTCCGTCAAAGTGAACCAAACGGTACGGCGGCGTTTTGAAAATGCCGCCAGCACTTATAAACTGCCCGAAAGACCCTTTGTCATTTTTCCTTCCTCCCCATTTTTTCATGCTGAATTATAAATTCAGATATCAAGTCCCTATATATGCTTCTTGCAAAAAAGAAAACAAAAAGATACATATTCTAAGAAAAAGACTATGTTTAGAGGTCCAAAACACAGGTGACAAATCGCCCTAAACAATAACTCTTTACTCATATCCACTAAAATTACAGAATATAGATGACTTGCTTCAGGCAAAACTTCAAATCAGTTAACGGTCACTTTGCCCACCATACCATCTCCTTTATGCGTAGAACAATAGAAAGTATAGCTGCCCTTCTTAATCAGAGTCACGCCATAATTCTCCCCAGGCGCATTAAGCAGCTCCCCTGCCTTCATTGAGATGACAGCAGAGTCCACGCCAGTTGGTATCTTATCCTTATCAAACAACACATTGTGATGAAACCCTGCATTGTTCTTGAATACAATAAGTTCCCCGGCCGACACACTGAACTCTTTGGGGACGAAAACCGGCGAGCCGTCATCGGCCCCGAGAAGCACATCAAAAGCGAGAGCATTGCTCGCAAGCATTGCAGTCATGGTTGTTGCAACCACAGCTGCACCCACTTGCTTTAGAGAGGCGTGGAATGACACCTCCGGCTTAGTTGGAGATGCCTTGGCATGGCTTATTGATATAGGCATGGAGGATGTCATGCGCCCGGGTTTTAGGCTGGTGAAGGAAGGGATGGTGAGTGCTGCGNCCCGAGAAGCACATCAAAAGCGAGAGCATTGCTCGCAAGCATTGCAGTCATGGTTGTTGCAACCACAGCTGCGCCCACTTGCTTTAGAGAGGCGTGGACTCGCGCATCGGGCTTGGTTGGAGATGTCTTGGCATGGCTTATGGATATAGGCATGGAGGATGTCATGCGCCCGGGTTTTTGGCTGGTGAAGGAAGGGATGGTGAGTGCTGCAGTGGTGAGGCTGGCCATTGGAATGCAGGTCTGCGGAAAGNTTCCCCGGCCGACACACTGAACTCTTTGGGGACGAAAACCGGCGAGCCGTCATCGGCCCCGAGAAGCACATCGAAAGCAAGAGCATTGCTCGCAAGCATTGCAGTCATGGTTGTTGCAACCACAGCTGCACCCACTTGCTTTAGAGAGGCGTGGAATGACACCTCCGGCTTGGTTGGAGATGCCTTGGCATGGCTTATTGATCTAGGCATGGAGGATGTCATGCGTCCGGGTTTTAGGCGGGTGAAGGAAGGGATGGTGAGTGCTGCAGTGGTGAGGCTGGCCATTGGAATGCAGGTCTGCAGAAAATTGTTAGATGGTGCTATGTTTTATACGTTTGAAGGAATGATAGGGGCTGCTTATTTTTGTGTACGGCAAGCGGTCAGCTGGATTGCGTTTGGATTGGGTTGGATTTCATTTTCGATTGGAAATGATGAGGTGTGTGGGGGCTGAGATCAGAATCAACGTGGCAGCACAGGGCATGCCGCAGTGTTCCAGGTGTCTCGAAGCTTGAAATTGTGCTGCGTGTTTTGGACGTTTCCGTTGAATAATAATGGACTGGCAAGTCTGTTTGAATGCTTGATCAAACGAACCAATGATGTCGATCGACTGAACAGGGCCAAAATTAAAGGAAAGGAAGAATGGACATGAGAATTGGAATATGTTTCATACAATGTTACATCAAATTAATCAACACTCCCGAATTAATCCAATTTTTTTTTGTCTAATTACAAATGGAAAAGTTATGTTGTGGATTCTCTTATCTTTGAGGCCCATCCAATGAAGGCAACAGTTAGATCCTACTTATGGAACTTAATCAAGTGAACCAATTGTAGAGGTTTGCACAAACATCCTTAAATAAAAGATATTATCAATATTCATCAAATCAATGAACTCACAAGATTTTTTTGATTTTAAAATTGGCATTGGTGTTCTAAATTGACCAAGGTATAGTATGATGTATTGTGTCATGTCATTTATTTGCAAGCCCCCCTAGGAATAGTGGATTCTATTATCTTCAAGGCCATATTTCATACATAGGTTACCAGTTCAACACCAATTTTCTCAATAAACTTCAAGTTGGGGTTGTAACTGAGTAGGATTAATTCATATGGGCAAAAGATGATATAAGGGTTGTTTGGTATGAAATCCAGCAAAATAAAAAAACGGAGGAATTTCATGGACTTATAAATTTTTAAATTTAAGGTTTAGAATTTTTCCTTCGATTCAGCTAAAATTTTGATTTAATAAATCTATGGGAAGGGTGTATTTAATGGATTTACAAAATCCTATTAATGCTAAATCGTAATTGTAGCCAAACGCCTCCACATAGCATCTAATTAATGCACTTGAGAGAGATAAGAGACTTCTTAATACTCATGATACTTCTAATAGAACATGGACTGTATATCATAAATAAAAAAGAATGAAGACAGATGAATAAGATTTTGAAAATGAATCATGGAAAAGACATTTATAGACAAGGATGTCGATGCATTAGAAATGTATCAAATATCTATCCGNGGGGCCGAGATTGAATCAACGTGGCAGCACAGGGCATGCCGTAGTGTTCCAGGTGTCTCGAAGCTTGAAATTTTGCCGCGTGTTTTGGACGTTTCCGTTGAATGATAATGGACTGGGAAGTCTGTTTGTATTCTTGATCAAACGAACCAATGATGTCGGTCTACAGAACACACGGCCAAAATTAAAGGAAAGGAAGAATGGACATAAGAAATGGAATATATTTCATACAATATTACATCAAATTAATTAAATTTTGTCTAATTACAAATAGAAAAGTTATGTTGTGGATTCTCTTATCTTCGAGGCCAATACAATGAAGGCAACAGTTTGATCCTACTTATGGAACTTAATCAAGTAAACCAATTGTAGAGGTTTGCACAAACATCCTTAAATAAAAGATATTATCAATTTTCATCAAATCAATGAACTCACAAGATTTTTTTATTTTAAAATTGGCATTGGTGTTCTAAATTGACCAAGATATAGTATGATGTGTTGTGTCATGTCATTTATTTGCATGGCCCTAGCAATAGTGGAAGCCAATCCACAAATTTTTATGGAAGATGGGATTGTGGATGGATAAAATATTGGTGTTAACTTTAGTTGATGGAAAAAAAAATATTAGAGAGGGAATAAAGAATAAAAACAAAAGAGAGGGTGAGTGACCATAATTTGGGGTAAGTGGTTTTGTGGTCATTAGCTAATTTCACAGTAAAAATTATACTTACCTCTTGTTTATAATTTTAACTTTGAGGTATTGGGAGAGTAGATCGAAATGATAGACAACATAAGAAGAAGAAGAAGAAGAAATAAATAAATAAATAAAGAGGAAGATGAAGCAAAAGTGCGGTTTTCAGCTAAAAGAAAGGGAACTCTTCGGACCAAAATTTAGGGTTCATTGGGTGTCTCTTCCTCCTTTGCATCATATGTTCTCTTACAATGGCTTCATTTAATGAGCTGCATGGTGCTTAATTTCAAAGCATCCTAATAAATGGGGATCAAAGTAGTTATAGAATGAGCCTTATCACATCATGATATAATGAATTGTTTATTGGTGTCCACATTGTAGTACATAGGTTACCAATTCAACACCCATTTTCTCAATAAACTATAAACAAACTTGGTCTTCATTGATCTCAGGTTGGGGGTGTAACTGAGTAGGATTAATTCACATGGGCAAAAGATGACATAAGGGGTGTTTGGTATGAAATCCAGCGAAATGAAAAAAAAAAAGGACGAATTTCATGGATTTATAAATTTTCAAATTTAAGGTTTAGAATTTTTCCTTCGATTCAGCTAAAATCTTGATTTAATAAATCTATGGGAAGGGTGTATTTAATGGATTTACAAAATCCTATTGATGCTAAATCGTAATTGTAGCCAAACACCCACACATAGCATCTAATTAATGCACTTGAGAGAGATAAGAGACTTCCTAATGCTCATGATAATCCTAATAGAACATGGACTCTATAACTCCTCCATAGGAGGAGCCTAGACTCAATCCATGGGATACCATAACACTTCATATGTCATTAGGNTTATCTTCAAGGCCATATTTCATACATAGGTTACCAGTTCAACACCAATTTTCTCAATAAACTTCAGGTTGGGGGTGTAACTGAGTAGGATTAATTCATATGGGCAAAAGATGATATAAGTGGTGTTTGGTATGAAATCCAGCAAAATGAAAAAAAAAAAAAGAGGAATTTCATGGATTTATAAATTTTCAAATTTAAGGTTTAGAATTTTTCCTTCGATTCAGCTAAAATTTTGATTTAATAAATCTATGGGAAGGGTGTATTTAATGGATTTACAAAATCCTATTAATGCTAAATCGTAATTGTAGCCAAACACCCCCACATAGCATCTAATTATTGAACTTGAGAGAGATAAGAGACTTCCTAATGCTCATGATACTCCTACTAGAACATGGACTCTATAACTCCTCAATAGGAGGAGCCTAGACTCAATCCATGGGATGCCATAACACTTCATATGCAACACTCATTTTAAAATCTCAAGTGCATTCTAAAGAGAGGAACATGATCAAATTTATCTTGGAAAAAAATTCACTTTCTAATATTGTCCCTATTTAAGATACAAAAAAGCCTATTTATTTGATTAAATCCTTCTTAATCCCAACTCTTTTCTCCTTATTCTCTTTTCTCCTTAGTTTTTTTTTTCTTATTATAGATTGAGATTTGATCAACACCTCACCACCTCGAGAAAAGATTATTATTTGGTGACTCTTCCTACATAGTTATGTTATGCATATCCATGTTAGGATGCCAGTGCTTATACCCATATAGCTCAAAGAGAGTTTATTGAATCTATGATTTCTTGCCAAATAAACTCAAATCATAATAAATAACATATATTCATAATATTTCGTGTATATAATTATGGTCTTGTATTTAGGTCATTCACAAGGGCTCTTTATTAGAGGTAACAAATCCAAATATTTATTAGGTATCATATAGTTTAATCATTTTTTTAGTATAAAATGGACTCTTAAAAGTGATGTCAAGATGAATGATTTTCCCCTTTCACCTGTGAGTAGATATCTTACTGGGTCAAGTATTCATTGCTAAATAACCCCTTTAAGATTCTAAAAGATAGAAACTAAGCTATCAGACCTAAACAGGTTAAAAGAGAAGTTAATAATTTGCTCGAGGATGTGATAGATTAACTAAACCTCACTCATAAAATTTAAAATCCATAAATAATTTATTTTCTCTGCTACAAAACAAGACTCTAGAATGCTTACACTCTATCTTGGAACTAAAGGGTTTTAACTCAAATATTTGTTAATATAATACTTTCTTAAGCACTTCTCAGGACTCACATTTGACTGTTTTCTCCCATAGTGATGACTTTTGCATCACTAGAAGCTCTCTAAATGACAACTTCCTTAATCTTAAAAGCTTCTTTAGTAGTAAACTTGCATGGTTAAAAACCCAACTTTCGTTAAGAATTTCACTATATTCGATTTAAATACCATTAGTTGAAGCATTTTTTGTAGAAACTGAGCCTCGTAAGAAAAGGTTATCCTTTCACTTGATAGCATTTGTATATTTTTCTCTAAACTCATCAATAATAGTAGAGCTTGAAAGTTGTTTGAATGTATTTTTGTTGTTAAGAGATAAATTTGACATAAATAAAAAAGAATGAAGACAGATAAATAAGATTTTGAAAATGAATCATGGAAAACACATTTATAGACAAGGATGTCGATGCATTATAAATGTATCAAATATCTATCCCTTATGTGGAAACAAATTCCAAAGCTAAATCCCAATCATGCATAATTGGGGCTTTTTCAAAATCCTTATTACTATATACTTTCTAACTTCCTAAAATATATAAGATAACTAGTAACTAATGTACACATATATTTGTTGAGATCAAGTAAATGGTGTTGTTATAAAAACCAAATTTTTTTTAACATGCCATTGAGTATGAGTCATCTTAAAATTTCTAATTTAAAATTTGAAAAGTCTAAAATCACATAAATCCTTCAATTTTATAGAACTAAATCTCATCAATTCCACAAATTAGTTCTTACACAACTCTCAATGTTAATCAAATAAGCTCCCATGAGGGACTCACAAAGTCAACCATTCGCTAAGGTTAATCCCTTAAGGAACTCAATTACTTGTCAAATTGCCTGGAATTCTCACTGGAAGAACTTGTCAAGAGCACTCAACCTACATTTAAAACTTACCCACTGTTTTTAACTTAACAACAAAATACAAGCTAGACTTATGTAAGGCTGTAAAAAAAGCTCGTTGTTCGCGAACTGTTCATGTTCGATTCGTCAATGAGTTTGTTCGATTCGTTCGACAGGTAAACAAGACGAACGTGAACAATNATCTAAATGGTGGTGGCTTTGGGACCCGGGAAGTTCTATGGAAGCAGTCTGCCTCGACCACGTTTCTTCGTCGACGTCAATCTGAACGACGAGGCGTAGATCCTCCGGTTCCTTTCTTGGATCCTCTCCTATCCTGGGCCAACGAAGCGCACTTGTCGATGGGCGGACTCAGTTTTCAGCGACATCGCCTCCATGGTAGCATCAAGGGATCCATCGAGAAGCTCAGGGTGCAACGAGATGGTTCTCGCAGGAAGAAGGTTGCCGCTAAGACTCGCATTATTTTTAAATTAATTTTCTTTTAAAACGCATTTTCAGGCTTTCCATGGAAGATCTAACTATGAAGAGTTGATATCGTGAAATTGGAAACAACATTTCATTGAACGAGTGTAATCAGGTAGTTCATCTGGAAAATCAATGGCCCAAAAAATTATTATTATTACCATTCTAGAAAATCACAAGAGTTCAACAGAATCAAGAAAATAAGCTCCATCAGGAATATTTAAGACAAAATGCTAGATTTAGGGTGCGTTTGTGGCGGTGTCGTGCAGTTGGTTTCGCCCGTTTGGGCTGCCGTGCCACTGCGGTTTGGTGCGAATGCGGAAAGCTCCTCTTATTTGTGGCCCAGCATCGTCAGTTGGTTTTTTACCCACCCGGCGGTAACCGCGACAATAGATCATGCAAAATAAGAGCAAGCCGCGATCCTCTGCAAAATTTGAGCTCTTCTCCGACTGCTGATGGTATCTTCCTCCACAGTAAGGTCTATTTGGGGGCAACTACAGTTCTTAGCTTTTCAGCTGCAGCTCTAGGAAGCTTTTGCAGGGGGGAAGCTGCTATGAGGAAGTTGATTATCTGTTTGTGGTAGGTGTGTGATAACAGTTGTGGGACACTTATTTTTGAAAAAAATGATCATTTTGCCCATATTTAATAAAATTATTTGAAACAGAATTGTGACAATCTTATATTTCATATTTTATATACAGAAATTCTTTTCAAAACAGAATAAAAATTTAAATACATAACTCACTTAACAGTGAGTATTTTTTAACAATCAAGAGCTTTTTGCCAATTTTCAGCATAAAATAAATCATAAATTTTAAAAAAATCATAAATGTCTTAACAATATAAGTTTCAAATTTCAGCATGAAATAAATTACAAGTGAAACAAAAACACTTGAAAATAATCAGATTCATCACATTTGTTAGATCCTCTCAATTCATCGAAAGAAATAAAATAAAAAAAATAAATTGCATATCTTTATTGTTTCAAACCATTTTTTTTTTAGTTTTTACATATAAAATACTCAAAACTTCAAATACAAGATATTAATCATCCAAATTTAAAATTTTTATTTCAGTCACAAAATTTTAAATATAGTAGATTGACTACTCATCTTTTAAAAAGAAATAAAGTTTTGGTGGTCGAAATAGAAAGTATAAGTAGGTGATCAAAATGTAATATTTAAAGTTTTTGGATGATTGAAAAACCTCTTTTCTTGAGTATCTTCTTTTTGTTTTTTTTAGCAATGAGTGAAATAAAATAGAGAAATGTCTCCTTCACTATCTCTTCCATCTCCTCCTAAAGTGTCTTTCATCATCATCATCTGTAAGAAATCATTTTCTCTCAATAAATAATCAGAGACCAAAAGCAAAACTTTCTTTTCTGCAGGAAAAATAAATAAATATGCAATAAGCAATATTACAACCATCAAATGAAGAGTAAAATGAAAAAAAAAAAAATGAAGCTTCAACAAACCCGAAATTTAGCCTCTTGATGGAAATCAATGTATGCCAACAACTCATCTTGCCTCATAAGAGCTTGATGCAAAGCCTATTAAACCACATTGAAACACATCAGATGCAACCAAAGGTGATGCAAAAATATCTATTAAATGCAGAAACCACCACACTTTCTAAACGACCAAATTCCAGACAAATGTTATTCCAACCTGCACCATGATCACTACTTGAGATAAGCAAAGATCTCAGCTGTAATATACAGAACATTCAACAACTGTAGAAAAAGAAACAAAAATTGAGTTCAATCTGTGCCAAAATTGCATTTACCCATCAAAGCAACATTTTAAAGACTGTTAAGAATTCAAAAAATACTTATCTTTTGATAGAAGAAGGAAAGAGCAAAGAAAATAATTCGTTAGTTGTTGAGCAAACACGAATTATAGGCAACGAGTTGGAGAAAAGACAAGAACTTAGTATTGTTAGTTTATTGCCTCATTGAAATTCTTGCTGTATTCTATATATCGAAACTGAACTTGTTCTTTTGCTTCTTATGTCTTCTATATGTGAAATATTTAACTAGAGAAAACAATCAGGAACTTAGTTTATTGCCTCATTGAAATTCTTGCTGTATTCTATATATCGAAACTGAACTTGTTCTTTTGCTTCTTATGTCTTCTATATGTGAAATATTTAACTAGAGAAAACAATCAGGAACTTTTGGCTTATAGCTGTTGTTTATATGAGGTTTTTGTATGAATGGTTTCATTAAATTTCAGTGAAATTTTAGGTTTTCCTTTTTAGGTTTTCTTTTTGCTTTGCTTTGATGGGTAAATGCTCATAAAAAACAAAATGCGATTGTTTGTAGGCTCTCTATATGGAGTTCTTTTGACCCAAATGTGATTTGAATGATTTCAAGTCTTTGCGCATGAAGCTGGCTAGCACTTGTGAATACCAAAGGAACAAGCATTGAAGCTGATAGGAACATTTACATTCACACCACACAATTTAATTATGTATACATATCTAAACACCTNAGCGGTCAGCTGGATTGCGTTTGGATTGGGTTGGATTTCATTTTCGATTGGAAATGATGAGGTGTGTGGGGGGTGAGATTGAATCAACGTGGCAGCACAGGGCATGCCGTAGTGTTCCAGGTGTCTCGAAGCTTGAAATTGTGCTGCGTGTTTTGGACGTTTCCGTTGAATAATAATGGACTGGGAAGTCTGTTTGGATTCTTGATCAAACCAGCCAATGATGTCGGTCTACGGAACACGAGGGATTATTGTGTACGGACATCGCATGCATCTCTGCATGCGGTGTTCGATCTTGGCCGTAGATCACGGTGATCTACGGTCAGGATTATTTCAATTTTTTAAATAAAAAAAAATTTAAGTGAGGCCCAACGAAATACATCAGGACCGTAAATCAGGTGATTTACGGTCCGGATCGGACACCGCACGCAAGCTACGTGCGGTGTCCGATCCGTATGGAATAATTTTTCACGAAACACACTGCCAAAATTAAAAGAAAGAAAGAATGGACATAAGAAGTGGAATATGTTTCATACAATATTACATCAAATTAATTAACTCTCCCCAATTAACCCAATTTTTTTTGTCTAATTACAAATGGAAAAGTTATGTTGTGGATTCTCTTATCTTCAAGGCCCATCCAATGAAGACAACAGTTAGATCCTACTTATGAAACTTAATCAAGTGAACCAATTGTAGAGGTTTGCACAAACATCCTTAAATAAAAGATATTATCAATATTCATCAAATCAATGAACTCACAAGATTTTTTTGATTTTAAAATTGGCATTGGTGTTCTAAATTGACCAAGATATAGTATGATGTATTGTGTCATGACAGTTATTTGCAAGGCCCTAGGAATAGTGGATTCTCNAAGTCTTTGCGCATGAAGCTGGCTAGCACTTGTGAATACCAAAGGAACAAGCATTGAAGCTGATAGGAACATTTACATTCACACCACACAATTTAATTATGTATACATATCTAAACACCTAAATTATGATATTAATCTCGAGACACGGAAGCTCAAATGAAACTATGAGCACTTAAAGGGATGGCTTACCAGCCTCAATACTTTTGTCAACTTTTGCTTCACTAATTCTGTATAGTAGCATGCACCCAGTAGCAGTTGCTAATCTTATGAGGAGATGAAACTGTAAACTTTGCAGTTTATTATGAATCGTACGTCTAATATTTACACTAAATCTAATCCTTTTTGTGATTTATGTAAGGGAGGCAACTTATAAGATAGAAGAGACAACCACTGTTTAAAGATAAATACTGCAATGTAATTGGGTAAAACTTGCTTACAACCACAGGTGAAGAAAATCATTAATTATATAGATTGTGATAGATAATCCCTTGGCATAAACCAATGTTTACGTATATTCCTGTTTTCATACACTCCAGTGAAATATCTCAAGTCTCATGCATCTATCTCAACCACAACCAGAATAAAACAATGCTGGATATTTAGATAAGCAATCTGCTGACTTGGCTTTTCTTTTAAGTTCAGAAGATTCAACTCCAGCTTTTAATAACTTACCAAAACAGTGGATTGAACCAGTGAGTGTTCCCTACCATGACCCGAAAGACCGCACACACTCACCCCCGCATCACAAAAACTCAAAACATATCCTCAAGCAAAGGCCAGGATGGGAAAGAAGGGGAGGGCAATGCTTACTTGCTGAGAATTATTATACAGATGCAACAAATTGAGAAGCTTAGAAGCACTAATTAAACCTTGAAAGCCTCAAAGAACCTATTAAGCTCTGTAATGCACATAAACCACGATTTCAACAAAGTTTAGTAACATGCATGAGATCTAAGATTGTTATGCATTTAGATACTCACGCAAGTGCTCCAAATGTACCACCAAAGACAACACCACCAGAATTCCGAGCAGCTAAAAGCGCCTGAAGAATATAAATAAGTATTATTCTAATGTACATTTTTTGCTCAAGCAAATTTATACTGGAAACTCAAACGATATGATACCTTTAAGTAGTAAATAAATGTACAATTTCATATGCAGTCTTATAAAATAGTGAATCATATATGAATCAGTAATTTCAAGATTGAATCTAAAAAGTAAGCTTGTTGCATACATATCATTTGTTAATGAAACATAGAGACAATTTATAAGTTATCTAATTTACAGAAATTGATGGCACCATTCACTTCAGAGATTAAAACTGCTGAAATAAATGAATAACAATTCTGAACAAACTAATTCTGCAATTTCATTTCTATGAAAGTGGCATGCAAGATCATAGGTTCTTCTATACCAATTTATCACAGATCAAAATTATTCCATCCTTCTTTAAATAAAAATAGAAATTATGGATACAATACAGTTGTTCTACATCAAATTGCATGGAGCTTTGTCAAATTCACAATATCAAGAATTTATGAGCTAACTATAAAATTGCACCTGCATAATGCTTATAGAAGAAATTTTGCAATGCTTAAGCGCATAACATTGAGGACAAACTCCTAAATTATTCATGTTCTTCAAACATTCAAAATTCTCCTTCTAATTGCGCTCTTATTTGTAACCATGGTTTTCTCAGTTGTAGATTGCAAGCATCAGAATCAAAAGATAACTCCAGGAAAAAAAGAAACCATATATTATATAGATCATAAATTTATTTTTTCTCAAATTTGCAGTTAAACTCCAATCAAACAGTTGTAGTTGAATGTGAACTGTACAAGAGCCCAATAGATTTCTCGTGAACAATATGTAGCAGAAAATCAGATTCTCTGCCATGACATAAAAAGTTGAGATTTAAAGACATACCACTCAATTCCCATGTACATATCTAACTCCTAAACTTCAATTTTTACATACATATAGTGTCTTACCTATGCATGAAAACGTGTATTTCACTTTTAAAAGTTAAGAAGATGGCATTTTTCTGTGATATGAAAGATTTGGGCGGTATAAATGTAGAAGGTAAATTTTAGGTGTTTGATATGTAAATGCATACGAATTGGGTGGTATGTATGTAAATGCCCCAAAAATTAAAAGGTTGTACATTTCCACGTGAAAGGGACCAAAACCCCAGGTCTCAACATTCATAATAATAAGCAATTAATTAAGATTACCTTTATTTGAGCAAATCTTTGGTAAAAAATGCTGAGGATTAAACTGGTCTGCATCCTTCCCCCATATTGAATAATCCATATGAACTAGTGGTGGAGAACATATAACGAAGCTTTACAATTGAACCGAAAGATACCATGAAAAATGCTGAAGCTATAAATAGGNTTAGGTTAACCCCTTTTACCTGATTTCCCCTTTCCTCTTTCGGCCCTAACTCCTCTAACACACGCACCCGAGAACTTATTGCAAATAATCTTCCATTCTTCGCCAAACAGAGTTTAAGAAAAAAAACAAGGTCACGAATTCCATAGATCGAATCCTTGCAAATAGTGACTTGCAAGCCAAAAGGAAAGAGCCTCAACCAATGAGCTGCTAAGCTACCATTCAAAATTGATGAAGAGGGAAGTAGGGGAAGAACGAGAGGGCTACCTCGCTCAAGTTTTTTTTTGGCTCCCTCGAGTTATTCGATTTCTGTGGAGGAGAAGAAGAAGAAGAAGAGCCATGGGAAAGTTTTTAGTGACATAATGCTAAAAATTTTCATTTAACGGAATAATGGATTTAATTATGTTTTTTGGTGTTTGGTTGAATTTAAGTTAAATTCACGACTAAATCTCATTAAAATATGCTGCCAAACACCCTCTTAACCAGTCGTCTGGATACCTTTTCATTTCTCAAGCTGCAGTAAGGTCAGCCAAAAAGGATTTATATTCTCATATGTTGGTTCACAAATGATGTACATAAATTAACCAGGCTGAGCAATGTGTCCAGGGTTATTGTGAACTAAATTCTTTTGTGCAGTTGATCGTTGCAATCTTTTGCCATGTTGAGACTGTCCACATTATGATTCATGGAGCAAAAAATTACATATAACTTTGTTTTTCTTTTTGTACGACCGTATAATAGAATGTAATGGTTCCCAATTACCATGAAAATAACCAAATGAAGTGATGAGTGCAGAATACAGTGCTCCAGACGAAATGAATTTTGCTTCACATGTTTCCTCAATCGATATGCTCAATCTCCTGAAAGTGCCGCTTCTTTTCATTCATAAATTAACCATTTCATCTTTGTTTGGTTTGTTTAAATCAATAATTTCTTACTCATTGTTCTATGAATTAATTTACAAGTAATCAACTCTTTCTATTTCAATTATTGTGAAGCTTGAAACTTTATTATGGATATTGCATGGTGTTTTTTATCTTCTTTAAAAGGTCATGCAAATAAGTTTGATGATCATATGATACAATTTCTAAGTTAAACTTTTTACTTCAAGCTTTCATGTAAAAATATTATCTCATGCACCCTACAGTTATCATTTTCTTGACAGATCAATCAGGTGTGAGATTAGCATTCTATAAATTGCTTAGTGTTCATATTCATATATGAGAAGCATACAACTCAGTTTGATGATTATCAAGAATCATTTTTACGTAAAATTTTACATTTTGGGTTTTCTTGCATGAAAAATTATCCAACAAAAGTTTTTCAATGAATCATTATTTTTTAAATGAACAGTGTGAGCACATCAGGATCATCGAAATCTTTCAAATGAACTCCTATGTGCTCAAATTTGACTCTGTTTGAGATCTTGTTAACCAAACATTAATTTGAAAGATAAATTTGAAAATAAAAAGAATAATCATTAACTTAACATGAACACAAACTAAATATTAGCTGAAACATTTAATTTTATACATTAAAACCCACTAAAACCTTCCACTCAAAATCTACAATAAATTTCTCTTAAAGTGGGGCATGCATTTTAACCTGAAATACNGCTAAATCCCAATCATGCATAATTGGGGCTTTTTCAAAATCCTTATTACTATATACTTTCTAACTTCCTAAATATATAAGATAACTAGTAATTAATGTACACATATATTTGTTGAGATCAAGTAAATGGTGTTGTTATAAAAACCAAAATTTTTTTAGCATGCCATTGAGTATGAGTTATCTTAAAATTTCTAATTTAAAATTTGAAAAGTCTAAAATCACATAAATCCTTTAATTTTATAGAACTAAATCTCATCAATTCCACAAATTAGTTCTTACACAACTCTCAATGTTAATCAAATAAGCTCCCATGAGGGACTCACAAAGTCAACCATTCGCTAAGGTTAATCCCTCAAGGAACTCAATTACTTGTCAAATTACCTGGAATTCTCACTAGAAGAACTTGTCAAGAGCACTCATCCTACATTTAAAACTTACCCAATGTTTTTAACTTACAACAAAATACAAGCTAGACTTCTGATTTGTANATTAATATAATATATTATTTATATATATTAATATTAGGGATGTCAAACTGGTTCGTCGTTCGCGAACAACTCATGTTCGGCTCGTGTTCGGCTCGTTCGTTAAGAAATGAACACGAACATTTACTTCACGAACAACTTCAAACACGAGCTTATTTCAAACAAACTAAATTTCAAATGAACCAAACACGAACACAAGCTCTGTTCGTTCGTGTCCGATTCGTTTACAGCCCTAGACTTATGATTTGTGAATAGCAAGTTTCAGGTGGTCTGGCGGGAATGCATCTCCCATCTCCTTGGGCCTTGGCTGCCAATTCTTCAAATTTCTAACCCTAACTCGCCAAAAGCAAGGCGCCAAATCTGCCGCCAGATATTCTCTCTATGCATAAATTCAACCAACTCGGATCCCTCCATTCAAAACCTCTCGTCATCTTCTTCCTTTGTCCGGCCTTTACAGTCTCCATCCAATCTAAATGGTGGTGGCTTTGGGACCCGGGAAGTTCTATGGAAGCAGTCTGCCTCGACCACGTTTCTTCGTCCACGTCAATTTGAACGACGAGCGCGTGGATCCTCCGGTTCCTTTCTTGGATCCTCTCCTATCCTGGGCCAACGAAGCGCACTGGTCGAAGGGCGGACTCAATTTTCAGCGGCATCGCCTACAGGGCAGCATCAAGGGATCCATCGAGAAGCTCAGGGTGCAACGAGATGGTCCTCGCAGGAAGAAGGTTGCCGCTAAGACTCGCGATTCCAGCATGAAATTTTCCTCACTGAAAACTTTCGATTCGGAGCCCTCCGAGTCTTCAGGGGAGATCGCTCCCGTTACACCATCGCAGCCGCCTAGCAAGAAAAGGGAGAGGAAATTAATGGACGACTTTGAGAAGGTTGCTGCTGAGGATAAGACTCGGAGTGTTCGGGATGATGAGAAAGATACTGTTTCTGCCGAGAAGATGGAGAATGAGGAGGCCGTAGTTGACGTTTTCTCTCGTACTCGTCTACGGCGAACGCCGGCGGGCCAGAAAGGGAGCGCTGGTGATAGTGCTACCGGCGCTGTAGTTCGTCGGATTTCGCCGAGGAAGTTGTTGGCTTGAGTTGCCTTTAGCTTTTTTTGAATTTTTTTTTAGAAGCTTCATTTGTTCAATCAGGTGGTTTTGGGACCAATTGATATTGTAAAGGTTAGATCTTTGCAGATTAAAATTCTGTTCGATCTTCGTACTGGAGAAGTGCTTCTTTTTTCCCTTGTATTGTATTACATATTGAAATTATAACATTATTTTATGAATATTTTTGAATTAATTTTCTTTCAAAACACATTTTCAGGCTTTCCATGGAAGATCTAACTATGAAGAGTTGATATCGTGAAGTTGGAAACAACATTTCATTGAACGAGTGTAATCAGGTAGTTCATCTGGAAAAACAATGGCCCAAAAAGTTATTATTATTACCATTCTAGAAAGTCACAAAGAGTTCAACAGAATCAAGAAAATAAGCTCCATCAGGAATATTTAAGACAAAATGCTAGATTTAGGGGCGGTGCCTTGCAGTTGGTTTCGCCCGTTTGGGGCGGCCGTGCCACTGCGGTGTGGTGCGATCGCGGAAAGCTCCCCCTTATTTGTGGCCCAGCATCTTCGGTCGGTTTTTTACCCACCCGACAGTAACCGCGACAATAGATCATGCAAAAGAAGAGCAAGCCGGCAAAATTTGAGCTCTTCTCCGACTACTGACGGTCATCTTCCTCCACAGTAAGTGTCTATTGGCGTAACTACAGTGCTTAGCTTTTCAGCTGCAGCTGCGCTGCTCTAAGAAGTTGTTGCGGGGAAGCTGCTATGAGGAAGCTGATTATTTGTTTGTGGCAGTTGTGTGATAACAGTTGTGAAACGTCTGTTTCTGAAAAAAATGATTATTTTGCCTAGATTTAGTAAAACTGTTTAAAATATGCTACACAAGTCATGATGATGTCCATATGATACAGAAGCATATGGACCAAGTAGGTTGTAGTTAGTCACATAGATTATGGTGGTGAACTACAATGACATATATAGGGCACATTGATTGGAGTTGGAAGTTGTATGTGCTATAAGTTATGTAGATCATAGTGTTGAGTTATGATAATGTCCTTAAGTCACAGAAACTGGATTTGCATGTGCTCTGGACCACATAGGTTGTAGTTCATCATGTTGGTCATAGTGGTGAGTTGTGATGATGTTTGTTGATTGTAGAGGCCAGAGTTGGGAGCTACACAAGCAGAGGAACATGCAGGTCATAGTTAGTCACGTAGGTCATAAATGTGAGTTGTGATGACATCCATAGGTTGTAGAGATCAGAGTTATAAGTTGCAAGAACTTTAGATCATGTAGATCGTTGTTGGTCATGTAAGTAATAGTTGCGAGCCATGATGATGTCTAAGCGCTGCAATTAGAGAGGCATTGTTGCATCATATGTGAGATGTGTTATTACACCGTCATTAGGATTTAACATTGCATTTTATTTAGGATGTATGGTTACACCATCTCTAGGAGATGTCATTGCACCATATGAGGTGTGCATTGTTGCATTATTATCAGGGTGTGTTGTTATACCGTATTAGGGTTGTCTTGTTATATTGTCTTTTGAAGGTGTCGTCATCGTTGCACCGTATGCGGGTTGCGTTGGGGTGCGTTGCTACACTTTCAGTGGTTGCAGTGGTTGGAGATACTTGTCAGATTTGCGATACTGAAGCGATGTTGGGCTTACTCTCCTCCAAACGTCAGTCTTCTTCTGACTCAAGTTTTTCCTCTCTCTCAAGAGGTGTAGGGCTCTTTTAATAGAGTCTAAGAGAAGTATTTTTGCAATTAAGAAAGAAATTTAGTTAATTTATCGGACAACGAGGAGAGATTCTCTCTATTAGATATCATCCAGTGAACATTTGAGTACTTTAATAATATTATAATTGAGCAATATCGAATTCATTAGATTTGTCTCGTTAAGACATTCGATTTGACTATATGCTTCTCAAATTTCAATTGTGTTTGACTTTTTATTTATGAACTGAAAACTTCTAAAAGTAGTTTTATCGATTTGATTTGGGCTTAATTTGCCTTGAATTGGACCATGTTTTATACCGTTGGATTCGTCTCATCAAGTCAGTCTGCTTGCTTGTAAATTTGCTAAAATTTAAGTTCAAAATGATTTTTAATTAAAATTTGAATGTTCTTTTTATTATTTTCTCTAGATTCATGTTCNCGAGTCATGATGATGTCCATATGCTATACGAGCATATGGACCAAGTAGGTCGTAGTTAGTCACATAGATTATAGTGGTGAACTGCAATGACATATATTGGACACAATGATTGGAGTTGGAAGTTGTATGAGCTGTAAGTTATGTAAATTATAGTGGTGAGTTATGATAATGTCCTTAGGTCATAGAAGCTGGATTTACATGTGCACTGGACCACATAGGTTGTAGTTCATCATGTTGGTCATAGTGGTGAGTTGTGATGATGTTTGTAGATTGCAGAGGCCAGAGTCGGGAGCTACACGAGTAGTGGAACATGCAGATCATAGTTAGTCACGTAGGTCATAAATGTGAGTTGTGATGACATCCATAGGTTGTAGAGGTCAGAGTCATAAGTTGCAAGAACTTTAGATCATGTAGATCGTTGTTGGTCATGTAGGTAATAGTTGCGAGCCGTGATGATGCCTAAGCACTGCAATTAGAGAAGCATTGTTGCATCATATGTGAGATGTGTTGTTACACCGTTATAAGGATTTAACATTGCATTTTATTTAGGATGCATGGTTACGCCATCTCTAGGAGATGCTATTGCACCATATGAGGTGTGCATTGTTGCATCATTATCAGGGTGTGTTGTTATATTGTATTAGAGTTGTATTGTTATCTTGTCTTCTGAAGGCGTCGTCATTGTTGCACCATATGCGGGTTGCATTGCTACACTGTCAGTGGTTGCAGTGGTTGGAGATACTTGTCAGATTTGCGATACTGAAGCGATGTTGGGCTTACTCTCCCCCAAACGTCAGTCTTCTTCTGACTCAAGTCTTTCCTCTCTCTCAAGAGGTGTAGGGCTCTTTTGATAGAGTCTAAGAGAAGTCTTTTTGCAATTAAGAAAGGAATTTAGATAATTCCATCGGACAACGAGGAGAGATTCTCTCTATTAGATATCATCGAATGAACATTTAAGTATTTTAATGATGTTATAATTGAGCAATATTGAGTTCATTAGATTTGTTTCGTTAAGACATTCAATTTGACCATATGCTTCTCAAATTTAGATTGTGTTTGACTTTTTATTTATGAATTGAAAACTTTTAAAAGTGGTTTTATCGATTTGATTTGGGCTTAATTTGCCTTGAATTGGACCAAATTTTGTACGGTTGGATTCGTCTCATCAAGCCAGTCTGCTTGACTGTAAATTTGCTAAAATTTAAGTTCATAATGATTTTTAATTAAAATTTGAATGTTCTTTTTATTATTTTTTCGAGATTCATGTTATGCCTCAAGAATCATGTGAGATAAAATTTTGTGGATGTTATACCAATTATAAATACACAAAAAATTATATGATATATATATTTTAAATTTTTTTATTTTAAAAAATATATAATTAATCTACTTTCTCTTACCCAAAATTACTAGAATGCCAAAATCCAAAAACTCATTACAGCCCTCATTTCTCTACACCAACCGACAGCAACCTTTCATCGCTAAAGCTCTCGTCCCTTGCACACAAAGCAATCCGCCATCCTCTGTAAAAATAGCTGTCCCGCTTCACCAACTTACAATCATTCTCCTTCACCTTCTCCACCTCTGCAACTACATATCTCCTGTCAACAAAAACACANGACAACAACCTTTCATCGCTAAAGCTCTCGTCCCTTGCACACAAAGCAATCCGCCATCCTCTGTAAAAATAGTTGTCCCGCTTCACCAACTTACAATCATTCTCCTTCACCTTCTCCACCTCTGCTACTACATATCTCCTGTCAACAAAAACACACTCACAATCACAGAAAGAGAGAGAGAGAAAGAAAAGCGATAAAAATGGTGAAAAGCAGGGTTCTTGTGGTAGGCGGCACGGGATATCTGGGGAGAAGATTAGTGAGGACAAGCATCGCAGAAGGGCATCCAACCTTCGTTCTTCGTCGGCCGGAGATCTGCATGGATATAGAGAAGGTTCAGATGCTGCTGTCTTTCAAGGAGCAAGGGGCTACACTTGTTGAGGGTTCATTTGGCGATCATCAGAGCCTCGTCGACGCCGTCAAAAAAGTCGACGTTGTCATATCCGCCATCTCCGGCGTGCATGTCAGGAGCCATCACATCCTCCTCCAGCTTCCGCTTGTTGATGCCATTAAAGAGGCAGGCAACATCAAGTTGCTCGCTTTCACTGCCTAACTAATACTAAGCAGACAAAATTTTAGTTGCAAGGTTGCATCTCCAATAGTTTGAAACCGTTTTCTTCAAGCAGCTGTTTTAGTGTGAATATCAGAAAACACATTTTAACATTATTTATTAGCGAGTCATATTTAGTGCTATCAAACCTGGTCTTTGTTGTTAGGCTTGTGAAGAAGCTCGTGTTCGAATCATTCACTAAGTTAATGCGTCAAGTACGAACAATTTGTTTTTGCGCTCGATATATAAATGAGTCGAANCTAAAACTAATCCTTTTTGTGATTTATGTAAGGGAGGCAACTTATAAGATAGAAGAGACAACCACTGTTTAATGATAAATACTTCAATGTAATTGGGTAAAACTTGCCTACAACCACAGGTGAAGAAAATCATCTATCATATAGATTGTGATAGATAATCCCTTAGCATAAACCAATGTTTACGTATATTCCTGTATTCATACACTCCAGTGAAATATCTCAAGTCTCATGCATCTATCTCAACCACAACCAGAATAAAACAATGCTGGATATTTAGATAAGCAATCTGCTGACTTGGCTTTTCTTTTAAGTTCAGAAGATTCAACTCCAGCTTTTAATAACTTACCAAAACAGTGGATTGAACCAGTGAGTGTTCCCTACCATGACCCAAAAGACCGCACACACTCACCCCTGCATCACAAAAACTCATAACATATCCTCAAGCAAAGGCCTGGATGGGAAAGAAGGGGAGGGCAATGCTTACTTGCTGAGAATTATTATACAGATGCAACAAATTGAGAAGCTTAGAAGCATTAATTAAACCTTGATACGCCAAGTTTTTAAAAATATGAAAGCCTCAAAGTACCTATTAAGCTCTGTAATGCACATAAACCACGATTTCAACAAAGTTCAGTAACATGTGCATGAGATTGTTATAGAAGATGTGCTAAGATTGTTATGCATTTAGATACTCACGCAAGTGCTCCAAATGTACCAGCAAAGACAACACCACCAGAATTCCGAGCAGCTAAAAGCGCCTGAAGAATATAAACAAGTATTATTCTAATGTACATTTTTTGCTCAAGCAAATTTATATTGGAAACTCAAACGATATGATACCTTAAAGTAGTAAATAAATGTACAATTTCATATGCAGTCTTATAAAATAGTGAATCATATAAGAATCAGTAATTTCAAGGTTGAATCTAAAAAGTAAGCTTGTTGCATACATATCATTTGTTAATGAAACATAGAGACAATTTATAAGTTATCTAATTTACAGAAATTGATTGCACCATTCACTTGAGAGATTAAAACTGCTGAAATAAATGAATAACAATTCTGAACAAACTAATTCTGCAATTTCATTTCTATGAAAGTGACATGCAAGATCATAGGTTCTTCTATACCAATTTATCACAGAATCAAAATTATTCCATCCTTCTTTAAATAAAAATTGAAATTATGGATACAATACAGTTGTTCTGCATCAAATTGCATGGAGCTTTGTCAAATTCACAATATCAAGAAGTTATGCGCTAACTAAGATACTAATATAAAGCAGAATCAAAAGATATCTCCAGGAAAAAAAGAAACCATATATTATATAGATCATAAATTTATTTTTTCTCAAATTTGCAGTTAAACTCAATCAAACGGTTGTAGTTGAATGTGAACTGTACAAGTGCCCAATAGATTTCTCGTGAACAATGAGTAGCAGAAAATCAGATTCACTGCCATGACAAAAAAAGTTAAGATTTAAAGACATACCACTCAATTCCCATGTACATGTCTAACACCTAAACTTCAATTTTTACATACATAGTGTCTTAACTATGCATGAAAACGTGTATTTCACTTTTAAAAGTTAAAAAGACAGCATTTTTCTGCGATATGAAATTTTAGGTGTTTGATATGTAAATGCATACGAATTGGCTGGTATGTATGTAAATGCCCCAAAAATTAAAAGGTTGTACATTTCCACATGAAAGGGACCAAAACCCCAGGTCTCAACATTCATAATAATAAGCAATTAATTAAGAGTACCTTTATTTGAGCAAATCTTTGGTAAACAATGCTGAGGATTAAACTGGTCTGCATCCTTCCCCCATATTGAATAATCCATATGAACTAGTGGTAGAGAACATATAACGAAGCTTTACAACTGAACCGAAAGATACCAGTAGCAGATATTTTCCCGTCATTGTTTAGGTTGGATGTGAGTCCCAGTGCTTTCCTTCCTAACGTGACAAAGATATTTTCCCGCTACCACTTGGGTTGGATGTGAGTCCCAGAGCTTTCCTCCTCAATGTAGCAGACATCATCCTATTCTCATGATTTCCGAGGATCGGTGTGAGACCCCCTTCAATAGATGTTAAGGCTTCCGATTCCTTAAAATATTTTTTCCGCGCTACCACTTGAGTTGGATGTGAGTCCCAGAGCTTTCCTCCTCAATGTAGCAGATTTTTTTTCCGTCACTGTTTAGGTTGGATGTGAGTCCCAGTGCTTTCCTTCCTAACGTGACAAAGACATTTAAGCGCCTCCGCCCTACTCCCCTTTTCAGCACTAAATCCTAGCACGAATCTGAAATCTACACTCGAAACGTGACAATCTGAAAATCCATCTTCTAATCCCCAGCGGATATGTTTTT
>JXCR01143035.1:228484-240716 GCA_002079205.1 Phalaenopsis hybrid cultivar | reverse complement strand
TGTGTTCAAGACTTGGAAGGCCATGGTTGAGACAGAGACATGCTTAAAGTTGAAATGTCTGAGGTCTGATAATGGTGGTGAGTACATTGATGGTAGGTTCAAGGAGTACTGTGCAGCTCAGGGAATCAGAATGGAGAAAATCATTCCAGAGACACCACAACAAAATGGTGTTGCAGAGCGCACGAACATAACCATTAATGAGCAGGCTAAAAGCATGAGATTGCACGCCGGACTACCACCTACTTTCTGGGTAGAAGCGGTCAGTACTGCAGTTTATGTGATCAACAAGAAGCCATCTTTTCCATTAAACTGTGAATTACCTGAAGTAGTCTGGAGTGGGAAAGAGGTAAAATTTTGTCACTTTAAGACTTTTGGTTGTTGTTCTTATATTCTCATTAATCCCGATGCTCGTAATAAGCTTGAGGCTAAGTCAAGGAAGTGTTATTTCATTAGCTATGAAAGATGAGTCATTTGGATATCGTTTCTGGAATGATCAGGGTCGGAAGATCATAAGTAGCAAGAACGTGATTTTCAATGAGAATGTTATGTACAAGGACAAGTCCAATACAATTTATGAAACAATGCTGAAGGAATCTGAGTTGGTAAGATTTGATGATTTACCAGAGGTTACAGTGCAGGACACAGATGCAGGTGATGAGTAGAGTGGATCCAAGGCATCCACTCCTATTGTTCCACAGTCAATTTCGAAGCAGTCTATCCCTACAGTTGAATTTTGCAGGTCAGAAAGGGCTAGACGTTCTCCACAACGTTATTCTCCAACTTTGAACTATATTCTGCTCACATATGGTGAAGAACCTCAAAGTTATGAAAAGATCTTGCAAAATGAAAATTCGAGCAAGTGGGAGCTAGCCATGAAGGAGAAGATGGATTCTCTACTTGAAAATCAGACTTGGGAGTTGGCAGATCTTCTATCTAGGAAGAAGGCATTACACAGCAAGTGGGTGTACTAGATAAAAAATGAGCATGATGGCAGTAAGAGGTACAAGGTTAAACTTGTTGTACAACAAAAACACGGTATTGATTATTCCGAGATTTTCTCTTCTGTGGTGAAGCTTGCAACCATTAGAATGGTATTGTCTATGGTGGCTACTGAAGATCTCTTTCTTGAGTAGTTAGATGTGAAGACAACTTTTCTTCATGGGGATATTGAAGAAGACACTTATATGCATCAACCTGAAGGGTTCGTGATACAGGGAAAAGAAGAGTCAGTTAACAGATTGAAGAAGAGTTTATATGGCCTGAAGTAAGGCCCTAGACAATGGTACAAGAAATTTGATAATTTCATGCACAGTCCAAGGTACAACATATGTAAGGTAGATCATTGTTGCTATGTCAGATATTTTGGCAATTCCTATATCATCTTATTATTGTATGTGGATGATATGCTTATTGTAGATGATATCATTGAGGAGATCAATAATCTGAAGGAGCAGATGTCAGAGCACTTTGCAATGAAGGATTTGGGAGCTGCAAAACAAATCCTTTGTATGAGAATTGTCAGAGATTGAGTCAGAAGCATGTTGTGACTCGCTCAGACTGAGCATGTGAAAAAGGTACCTAGCAGGTTCAACATGGATAAGGTCAAACCTGTTGGCACACCCTTAGGAAGTCACTTCAAACTCAGTCAAAATCAGTCACCCAATTCAGAGGAGGAACAAGATCACATGAGTAAACATGAGTAAGGTTCCTTATGCCTCACTATTGGTTCACTTGTGTATGTTCTGGTTTACACCAGACTGGATATTACCCATGCAGTGGGAGTTGTTAGTAGATACTTGAGTAATCCTGGAAAGGAACATTGGGAAGCAGTGAAGTGTATCTTGAGGTATCTAAGAGGCTCTACAAAAACTTGCTTGTGTTTCTTAAGAAAGAGTTCAGAGGTACGAGGCTATGTTGATGCTGATCTAGCTGGAGACATTGATACCAGAAGAAGTACTACATGCTATATTTATATTATTGGTGACACTGCAGTAGCATGAGGCTCTAATCTGCAGAAGACAATTTTGTTGTGTACTACAGAGGTTAAGTATATAGCAATGTCAGAGGCTGCAAAGGAGATGATATGACTACAGGGCTTCTTGAAAGAATTAGGCAAGAAGGATCAGATGTGCATACTCTATAGTGATAGTAAGATCGCCATATTCCTTGTCAGGAATCCAACATTTCAATTAAGGACAAAGCACATTCAGATCAGATATTATTCATACGATCATTGTTGGATGACAGACAGCTGTTGTTTGAGAAAATTTGTGGAAGCTAGAACCCTGTTGATATGTTGACAAATGGTGTTACACGTGATAAAATGAAGTTGTGTGCAGCTTTAGTTGGTCTTTTAGTGTGAAGACATGTGCCTTGAGTTGCAGAGGTGGATGATACATGCTTGAAGAAAAGGGCGACGCTACCAGTAGAGGATATTAGTTTGAGTAAGAAGACGTTGTAGCCTGTGTATCGGTCTCCAAGTGGAAGATTTGTTGAGTGTGGAGCACGGTTAAAATATAAAATATATATAAGTTTTTTGCCTCTTCTGTAACTACTCCCGCCTANATGCTGTTATTTATTAGGTCTTACAACTTGGTTATAAAAATTAACATTCTTAAGTATGACTGATTAGTTGTTAAGTGTGGAGCCCGGTTAAAATATAAAATATATATATGCTTGTTGCCTCTTCTGTAACTACTTCCACCTATTTACTTTTGCANATGCTGTTATTTATTAGGTCTTACAACTTGGTTATAAAAATTAACATTCTTAAGTATGACTGATTAGTTGTTGAGTGTGGAGCCCGGTTAAAATATAAAATATATATATGCTTTTTGCCTCTTCTGTAACTACTTCCACCTATTTACTTTTGCCTATGGAAGGTGGGTCCCGCCACCATTAAACAAGGAGAGGAAATTGCATTTGATGTGAAGTGCAACTTGCAGGCGGTTCTCTTTTTTTTTTGGTTTTTCCTTCTTCACGTTAAAAACACAGAAAATAACTTTCTTGACGTCTACGACAGAACTCCTAAGTGCGAAGAAAAAAGCAAGGTTCGGCTCTCTCAGACTTCTTCTGCCTTCGTTTGAATCTCCCGTGCAACTGAGAAAAGAAGGCGTGACTTTGCATGTGGCTTACGCGTGAAGTAGAAGGAATTAAATCCAATTTCTGATTGGATTGGAATTGCAAGGCATCGCCGGTTCGACCTTNTTGACGTCTACGACAGAACTCCTAAGTGCGAAGAAAAAAGCAAGGTTCGGCTCTCTCAGACTTCTTCTGCCTCCGTTTGAATCTCCCGTGCGACTGAGAAAATAAGGCGTGACTTCGCCTGTGGCTTACGTGTGAAGTAGAAGGGATTAAATCCAATTTCCGATTGGATTGGAATTGCAAGGCATCGCTGATTCGACCTTCTTCTTCGGTGTGGTTCTTCGGTGATGGCTTACGACAATAAGAAGGAAGAATCACAAGTGCTCCTCTCTGTGGTTTGTAGAAAAAAATCTTTCTTGTAAATATCGAGACTGGTGTAATTTCTTCAATTAGTAAAAATCTTATGCAACTCCGTGGATGTAGGCAATTTGTCGAACCACGTAAATTTGTGTATTCTTTTAGTGTGAATTTTCTTGTTCTATTTTTCGCTCCGTCGTCGATCGTTTTAATTTCAAATATACCACAACAACTGGTATCAGAGCCAATGGTTGTGGATGAAGTGAAAGTTTCAGGGACCGAGAAGTTCGATGACACAGATTTTGGTTATTGGAGGATGCAGATAGAGGACTACTTATATGGAAACAAACTTCATATTTCGTTATTGAGGAAGAGACTTGAAATAATGGATGAAGCTGAATGAAATCTATTGGATCGACAGATTTTGGGGGTTATTTGATTGACCCTATCGAGATCCGTTGCACATAACATCGTCAAAGAGATGACGACTGCAAATCTTATGGCAGCCCTGTCAGGTATGTATGAAATGTCATCGACAAATAACAATGTATATCTGATGAATAAATTATTCAATTTGAAGATGGCGGAAGGTACTTTTGTTGTACAACACTTGAATGATTTCAATACTATCACAAATCAATTATTGTCTGTGAAAATTGAATTTGATGATGAGATACGTGCACAGATCTTGTTGGCTTCATTTTCAAATAGCTGAGAAGCTATGTGGATGACTGTCAGTAATTCTGCAGGTAAATCTAAACTGAAATTTGAAGATATTTGTGATTTGATTTTGGCTGAGAATGTACGGAGGAAAGATTATGGCAAGATCTCAGGTTCGAGTTCAACATTAAATGTTGATTCCAGAGGGAGATCACTTGACATAAACTTAAATATAGGAAAATCAAAATCAAAGAACAGAAGCATGAGCAAGTCAAGGCCTGGTAAACAAGTAATTTGTTGGAATTGTGGCAAAACTGACCACTTAATGAGGAATTGCAGGAATCCTAAAAAGAAGGAGAATGACAGTGTGAATGTGGTAACTGAAGAATCACATGATGCACTACTACTAGCATTTCATAGTCTTGTTGATGACTGGATACTGGATTCAGAGACTTCTTTTCATACAACTTTCCATCGGGAATTGATGTGGAATTATGTTGCAGGGGACTTTGGGAAAGTATATCTGACAGATGGAGAAGCTCTGAACGTGGTAGGAATGAGAGATATTGACATTGCACTTCCAAATAAGAACAAGTGGACTCTGCAAAAGGTCAGACACATTCCTGAACTGAAGTAGAACATCATTTCTGTTGGGCAGCTTGATGAGTGTGGGAATTCAGTAGTGTTCTCAGATAGCACCTTGAAGGTTACTAAAGAAGCATTGATATTGGCTTGAGGTAAGAAAACATGTACGTTATCTATGACTATTTGTTTAATTAACAGTGTTGATACTATTGTTGCAGAGAGCACATTAGAATTGTGGCATTGCAAACTCGGCCACATGAGTCAAAGAAGTATGAAAGAACTTCAGTCCAGAGGTAAGCTACCAGAACTGAAGTCAGTTGATCTCAGCATCTGTGAGAGTTGCATTATGAGAAAACAGAGGAAGGTCAGTTTCTTGAAAGGTGACATGACTCCAAATGCAGGAAAGCTAGATCTTGTACACGCAGATGTGTGGGGTCCTTCTCCAGTGGCATCTCTTGGAGGCTCTCGTTACTATGTCACATTCATTGATAATCATAGCAGAAAGGTATGGGTTTATTTCTTGAAGTATAAATCTGATGTATTCAGTGTGTTCAAGACTTGGAAGGCCATGGTTGAGACAGAGACATGCTTAAAGTTGAAATGTCTGAGGTCTGATAATGGTGGTGAGTACATTGACGGTATGTTCAAGGAGTACTGTGCAGCTCAGGGAATCAGAATGGAGAAAACCATTCCAGAGACACCACAACAAAATGGTGTTGCAGAGCGCATGAACATAACCATTAATGAGCAGGCTAAAAGCATGAGATTTCACGCCGGACTACCACCTACTTTCTGGGTAGAAGCGGTCAGTACTGCAGTTTATTTGATCAACATGGAGCCATCTTTTCCATTAAACTGTGAATTACCTGAAGAAGTCTGGAGTGGGAAAGATGTAAAATTTTCTCACTTTAAGACTTTTGGTTGTTGTTCTTATATTCTCATTAATTCTGATGCTCGTAATAAGCTTGAGGCTAAGTCAAGGAAGTGTTATTTCATTGGCTATGGAAGATGAGGCATTTGGATATCGTTTCTGGAATGATCAGGGTCGGAAGATCATAAGTAGCAAGACGTGATTTTCAATGAGAATGTTATGTACAAGGACAAGTCCAATACAATTTATGAAACAATGCTGAAGGAATCTGAGTTGGTAAGATTTGATGANATAAGTAATCATACGCATGATCGAATGACCGGATCATAGCCATCCACTTCTACAACATGAAAATGGACAATATTTGTTCATCCTCCCTGCGCGGAAGATTAACCAAAGCTAGTCAACAATAATCGCTTGAATCAAAGAATCAAAGCCATGAAACACAAATCTAATCAAGTAAAAACAATCATTCAAGCACATCATATAAATCCAACGACTAAGATCCTATAGTATTATAGCTTCTTTCAAAAAAGACACTATTACAAAGAGTATTAGATCTAAGTTTTAAAGATTAACTTGAATTTAAAGGTGATCCAAGTAATTGGGTCCATTGGAATGGTCATTTAAGGTCCCTCAAGCAATCCTCCAAGGTTAAAAGCAAGCTCTAATGACTCTGATTGGATTCTTGATCAACAAGTGGGTCGAGGTGTTGTGATCATGGGGTATGGAGTCTAATCCATTAAGGAAATAGTAAGAGGAACTGGTTTTAAGTATCACTGAAGATTAAGGTAACTTCAATTAGGAAAATTAAGCAGTGGAATGTTAAATTTCATGGTGTATTGACCCAACCTACAATTACGTAGTTAATTAAGTTTTAAAAGATAACAAAAAACTTGACCCAATTTATATTTAGCTGCTAGTGTGCAAAATAAGTTTGTTATATAATTTAGAGTTTTAATTAATGGTTTACACATTAGTGGTACCACTGAAGTATACGTATTGTTTCAATTAATATAGAATTTTCTTTAAAAAACCCAATATTGAAACCCACAAAGAAGAATATAATTTCTATTTCAACTTAGAAGAATTTCTATGTAGACTGCAAACAAAATATGTAGGAGAATAATATCGAAATATATGTAAAGGGCTAAAAACTAAAGTTTGCTAACTCTAATTTAAAACTAAAAGTAAACACAATTTTTTCTAAACTAGTTATGTGTGAAGAAGTTCGAATAATATGAAAAGTTTTTCCCCTTACAAAGAGATTATAATCAGTGTAGAAATCAAATGTTTAAAATTTTAAAAATAATTTTGTGACAAATATGAGCATACATATTCTTTACCCTCTCTCAAGTGCATAAAGAACAATGACTAATCTAAAGTTAATTTCCTAATTGATATGATTTTGCTAAGCAGATTCTAGCCTCTTTCATCCAGATTACCTATCGTGCCTTCTCTATAGGACTAATCGGGCCTTAGGTTCCAAATTGAAAGACCAAATTGGTTAAGGTTCTAGCATGTCACTCTAGAATCACCAAATCTTCACTCTTCAAAATTTATCTCAGTATATAATTGAAATCCCCTTAGAACTTAGTTCCTCTCATCTTAAGGTTAGTGTGACATCACTAATTGGGTGAAATTATAGCCCTCCTTGGTAATTATGTTTCGCAACAGATTTTGACATTACAAATGACCAGTTTGCAAAGTAAACGAAGAACCAGTGAAAATACCATCTCAAATTTTGTAATAAAAGAAATCTTCAAAACATTATAATCCCACATATAATTACTTTCTATTGCNATATATATATATACACATATATATATATATATATATATATGTATATATATACTTATGAGGTACATATATATAACCAATATCAAAGATTTACAAAATACCTCAAACCATTTAGAACAGTAATTAAGGATCTCATAAAACTATATATGTAAAATTATTTAGAAATTTTCTTTTATGATTTTTTCAAGAATTAAATTTTGATTTATTTTGAATTATCCAAATAAAGTGTTTTTTTTTTGTTAAATATATTCCAAGCTTNATATATATATATATATATATATATATATATATATATATATATATATATATATATATATATATACTTATGAGGTACATATATATAATCAATATCAAAGATTTACAAAATACCCCAAACCACTTAGAACAGTAATTAAGGATCTCATAAAACTATATATGTAAAATTATTTATAAATTTTCTTTTATGATTTTTTCAAGAATTAAATTTTGATTTATTTTGAATTATCTAAATAAAGTGTTTATTTTGGGTTAAATATATTCAAAGCTCCTTGAATTTTACCAGGTGCTTAATCAAATAATTACTTAAATTTTTAATCTATTTTTCAATAAATAATTATAATAAGATTCTAAGCATCCCTAAAAATTTCAATCCAATCCAAGCTCACATGAATTCATTTGGTTACTTGATTATTTCCATTTTGCTTTTAATTATAATTATAAAATATTAGGTTTGTCACAATATCTCTATTTAGATGAAAAATTGGTGAAATTTGAGTAATTTGGGGGTTTAAATAAATGAGATTTGAGATTATTAAATGTGAAGGATATGTTTACAATTTTAGGAATTACAAATATACCTCTTATTCTACTAAATGTTCAAGATGATGCCAATTACATTCATTCCTCTATTTAATGGATAAACTAAAAGAAGTTTNATTTGAGATTATTAAATGTGAAGGATATGTTTACAATTTTAGGAATTACAAATATACCTCTTATTCTACTAAGTGTTCAAGATGATGCCAATTACATTCATTCCTCTGTTTAATGGATAAACTAAAAGAAGTTCCATGAAAGTTTAATAATGAGTTATTTGCTTTTAATGATTTGAAAAGAGCAAGGCACATTTGTAATCTTGGAATTACAAATTTGCCTAAACATACTTTTAATCATTCAATTAAGGTTCAAATTGTTATTTTATAGTTCAATTAAGGTTCAATTATAAATTACTTTCAAGATGTTTTGATATAAATTTTTATTTAATATTTATTTATTATTATTATTATTATTTTATTATTTTATTAAATTTTAGTTTGAAAATTACTATTGCTTATGTTTTAGTGGTTTTCTAACTTGAAGAAAATTAGAGGGTCAAACCAATGAATATTTACATCCCCTAAAATTTTTAAGTTATTTCAACATCAAATTATTTTTATTTAATTTTTTAATTATCTAGTTTAAATAATTAATTAAAGTAAACATATTTTCATTCACTATTTGAGTTTTATATTGTTAGATTCCAATTATTTTTCTAAACATCCGNTATTATTTTATTATTTTATTAAATTTTAGTTTGAAAATTACTATTGCTTATGTTTTAGTGGTTTTCTAACTTTAAGAAAATTACAGAGGGTCAAACCAATGAATCTTTACATCCCCTAAAACTTTTAAGTTATTTCAACATCAAATTATTTTTATTTAATTTTTTAATTATCTAAATTAAATTAAATTAATTAATTAATTAAAGCAAATATATTGTCATTCGCTATTTGAGTTTTATATTGTTAGATTCCAATTATTTTTCTAAACATCCATCAATTTTTATCATATTTTTTCATAGTGTTGCTTAATTTGTTATGAATTTTAGAAGTTTTCTTATATTTTTTTATTTATTCATTTTCTTAGATCGAATTTCCACGCAGATGATAAGTGACATCCCATAATGCGCCACTTAGCCTATTGGGAGAGAAAATTATGTCCATCATTAATTATGTATCTCATTCATAAGTAATCATACGCATGATCGAATGACCGGATCATAGCCATCCACTTCTACAACATGAAAATGGACAATATTTGTTCATCCTCCCTGCGTGGAAGATTAACCAAAGCTAGTCAACAATAATCGCTTGAATCAAAGAATCAAAGCCATGAAACACAAATCTAATCAAGTAAAAACAATCATTCAAGCACATCATATAAATCCAACGACTAAGATCCTATAGTATTATAGCTTCTTTCAAAAAAGACACTATTACAAAGAGTATTAGATCTAAGTTTTAAAGATTAACTTGAATTTAAAGGTGATCCAAGTAATTGGGTCCATTGGAATGGTCATTTAAGGTCCCTCAAGCAATCCTCCAAGGTTAAAAGCAAGCTCTAATGACTCTGATTGGATTCTTGATCAACAAGTGGGTCGAGGTGTTGTGATCATGGGGTATGGAGTCTAATCCATTAAGGAAATAGTAAGAGGAACTGGTTTTAAGTATCACTGAAGATTAAGGTAACTTCAATTAGGAAAATTAAGCAGTGGAATGTTAAATTTCATGGTGTATTGACCCAACCTACAATTACGTAGTTAATTAAGTTTTAAAAGATAACAAAAAACTTGACCCAATTTATATTTAGCTGCTAGTGTGCAAAATAAGTTTGTTATATAATTTAGAGTTTTAATTAATGGTTTACACATTAGTGGTACCACTGAAGTATACGTATTGTTTCAATTAATATAGAATTTTCTTTAAAAAACCCAATATTGAAACCCACAAAGAAGAATATAATTTCTATTTCAACTTAGAAGAATTTCTATGTAGACTGCAAACAAAATATGTAGGAGAATAATATCGAAATATATGTAAAGGGCTAAAAACTAAAGTTTGCTAACTCTAATTTAAAACTAAAAGTAAACACAATTTTTTCTAAACTAGTTATGTGTGAAGAAGTTCGAATAATATGAAAAGTTTTTCCCCTTACAAAGAGATTATAATCAGTGTAGAAATCAAATGTTTAAAATTTTAAAAATAATTTTGTGACAAATATGAGCATACATNAACAATAATCGCTTGAATCAAAGAATCAAAGCCATGAAACACAAATCTAATCAAGTAAAAACAATCATTCAATCACATCATATAAATTCAACGACTAAGATCCTATAGTATTATAGCTTCTTTCACAAAAGACACTATTACAAAGAGTATTGGATCTAAGTTTTAAAGATTAACTTGAATTTAGAGGTGATCCAGGTAATTGGGTCCATTGGAATGGTCATCTAGGTCCCTCAAGCAATCCTCCAAGGTTAAAAGTAAGCTCTAATGTCTCTGATTGGATTCTTGATCAACAAGTGGGTCAAGGTGTTGTGATCTTGGGGTATGGAGTCTAATCCATTAAGGAAATAGTAAGAGGAACTGGTTTTAAGTATCATTGAAGATCAAGGTAACTTCAATTAGGAAAATTAAGCAGTGGAATATTAAATTTCATGGTTTAGTGACCCAACCTACAATTACGTAGTTAATTAAGCTTTAAAAGATAGCAAAAAACTTGACCCAATTTATATTTAGCTGCTAGTGTGCAAAATAAGTTTATTATATAATTTAGAGTTTTAATTAATGGTTTACACATTAGTGGTACTATTCAAGTATACGTATCNCCATCAAAGTAAAAAAAAAAAAAAACAAAAACAAAAATGAAAAACAAAAAAAAAGAGAGAAGCAAACCAAAAGGGCAAAAACTAGAAATGCTAGTGTGTGCGGGTACCACTGTGCACCCTAAAAGTAGAGAAAAATGGGGCAACCAAGTACCTACCCCTTATACGATCAAACCTTGACCTATGATCTTAGCTAGGCTTTCTAGATTTTTTTAGTTCGTGTTTTGGCACATCTTACATTCATCCTTATTCTTTAAGTTGAAGATCATCCTAGCTTCAGAATTGAGTTGAGGATCATCCTAGCTTTGACTTGAGGATTGACGTTCATCCTCCCTCTATTATCAAGTCAATGATCTTCGCTGCTCCATCTTCTTGATGTTCATCCTTGCTCTGTCATTAAGTTGAGTTTCATTCTTGTGTCTTCATCAAGTGGTTTCATTTGCTTCATCATTGAATGGGTTCCACTTCAAACGATCCAAAAAAAACTATAGTTTGCCAATTAATAATAGTACAAAAACTCATTTAACTCTACGACATACTCGACCATAGGAAAGTCAACCCTAGGTTTACTGAAGCCCTGCAGAAAAGTATCGATAAATGGATCTCGCACCGCATTGCAACACTAGGCCCTCTATCCTAATAGATCATGCTTAGTGGCATTATTTTATATCATATGCAGACAAGGCATAGAACTTTATCTTTCTTTATGATTTTTTAGTTGTCACACTAAGCACACTCCTAAAGAAAAAAATGTCAAAAAAAAAAAAAACTTTTTTAGTCCCCCAAACATCCAATCCAGCGCACAAGCTACCTTAATATCCAGTTTAACGAACAATAATCGTAATCCCAACAAACCAAAACATAATAACACAATCACAATTACAATCGATCAAGCCTAAATTTATGATAAGTGACCAAACAGAATCATCTTTATGATTTTTAACCAAACACAATCATAAGTGACCAAACACAATCACAATTACAATGTGTGGGGTTTGTGTAATGAGTCAAAACTTAACTTTATGTTCAAGTTGTGATGATTTTATTATTTTAATGGTTAAATTTAACCAACAATTACTTCATTGAAGTCTTTAGTTTTTTTTAGTATTTTTATATTGAAATTTATATATATATATATATATATATATATATATATATATATATATATATATATATATATATATATATATATATATATATATATACATATATATATATATATATATATATATATATATATATATCTCTCT
>JXCR01143035.1:214262-225387 GCA_002079205.1 Phalaenopsis hybrid cultivar | reverse complement strand
ATATATATATATATATATATATATATATATAAGTAACACATTTTAAGGCAAATCATAGGGCCTGTACATAGTAGTTGATTTTATCAGACATCGACTCATATTCATTTTTCTTATCATTTTCCAATGAGATCTCGAAATGAGATTCCTTTGACTTATTATTACTGCATTTTTTTTATTCTTCTCTTCCTCGGAGCTATCTTCCGAGTCAATGCTGATGATCGAATCCTCAACTAAAAAACATTGCTATTTCTACCTCGCCCTTATCCCAAGCCTAAGTCTTGGATGCAAGTGCTGGAAAAATTTCCACTTTCTCGTTGTAAAGGAGCGATGGGAGGTTGTTGAACCAAAACCGGATGGTTCTAATATTGTAGACTTTTCAGATTTTCAACTCTTTTTGGTATGCTGTCTCTGGAGAAGACCGTTTTCTTAGGGGAGCATAGTAAGCGACATCTCCATGAATGCCTATTTTATGTACTGAGAATGTCTGTAAATCTCACTTTATGCAACACTCTTATCCATCTTCATAGTATTTTATACATTGGTGCAGAGACAAAGAGACCATCTTGTAGTCGTGAATTCATGATTAACCCAAAAGAGCATTGAACGAAGTCTCAGATTCAATGATATACAACTTTGCCAATTTTACTAAATCGCCCATCTTCATCCACATAATAATTAGTCAAGATTATTCATTGATAGCAAAATGGGAGTCAATTTCTTTTACTATATTTGGCAATTGAGTATATAGTAACAATGACAAAAAAGCACCTTGCTGTGGTCCATGTTATTTTTCAATTTGATGAAAGAAATTATCGAACAAGCCAATAACATAAGCACCCGAAAGCTTTAAATTCAAGAAATTTCTAATATCAACCATAGATGATTTTTTGAATGAGAATCTACCCACAATAGTGAACATAAAAGGAGCATCAAGTGATTCAATATCTGTATAAAAAATCATAAATACAAGCATACCTTTAAAAGGAGGTCTAATCTAAAGTTTAGAAAAAAACCCACCATCCTTAGAAGCCAAAGCTTCTTTGAATGAGCGTGGGGCCTTGAGAGGAGCAAGAGACCCAAGTTTATGAAAAATGCAAACTATTAGGATGGTGTTGCATACCCCGTGTTGCCCCACCTCCAAGAATAGGAGGTTGGCCATTGGCCAAGCTCTTGAAAATGAAGAAAACCACTAAAGGCAAACAAAAGAAGAAAAGGAATCTCATAGAGAAGGACCAAAAATAGCTCTTTTTGCAATTTTTCTTATATATACCTCTTGACATGTGAATGAAAAACCATATTTCACTTTTTAAAAATTAAAGTAGTAATTTTTTTTTTTATGTAGTATGAAGATTTATATAATACAAATATAAAAATAAAAAATTTAGGTGTTAGACATATACTTAGTAATTGGGTTTTATGTATGTAAATGCCCCTCAAAGAAACTAATTGTAAACTCCTATGCACTGAAAAGATTTGCGTGCGATAGGCGTACGCAGCGCTGCGTGCGATATTGGGGTTATACCGAGGGTACAACGGGGTTACATCCACGGTATAACCTCTTGTAACCTTCCTGCAACTTCTTGTAACCTATCTGTACCCTAAAATATGTTTCACGCTTCTGTTATCATATATTAAGAGATTACACGTAAGTTACAAGGAGATTACAAGTAGGTTACAAGAGCTTATACCATGGATGTAACCCCCTTGTACCATCGGTATACCCTAATATCACACGCAGCGCTGCGTACGTCTACAAATTTTTTCCCATATGCACACTCAAATATCCAAAAGCTGGAACCTAAAACCTGTCTCGTGAAAGCCAGAGCTTGTATTGCCATTTTAGTTCTTTTGCTCTAAGCCGGGGTTGCATGTTATTTTACCGGGGTTTCCTTTTCAATCTCGTCCAATAATTCTGGAACTCCCGCCATTGCTCTAAACCTCTCGCATACCCTAATTTCCCTTCAACTCGCCCCAATTTTCTCACTTTGACTGCTCCACCGTCTTGCTCCTCATGGCTGCAGAGATCCCTTTCACGGCTCCGGATCTTATTTCCCCAATCTGCGATCGTAGTCCAACTGCGAGCCCCGATGGCGACAACCCTGGTGCTTCTGGGGAGAATGCTAGAATGGTTAAGCCCCGGTTTTCTCCGTTGACTGTCTCTGCCACTCCCAGGAGCAAGGAAAACACGAATTCCGCCTCGCTCGATGGGATCTGCAATTCAACACTTAGATCGGGGCATACTTGGAAGAAACAGTTGATTGAAAATGGCGGCCCGAGGCGCTCACCTAGAACGGCGGCGAGTTTGCCAGAACTGTCCTCTGAGAAGAAAAGGTCAAGTATGTCGGCCGATCTACCGACTTCTGAGCGTTTAAGGGACTTTTCAGGTTCCAAGTTGAAGAAAAATTCTTCTTCAAGTTTAAAGAATCTGGAGCGTGTTAATGGATCTACACGCTTCATTGGTGAACCTGTGCTCGATGAGGAAGCTAGGCGGAGGTGGCCTCATCATTATGTGCGCCAGGTGAGGGTACAATTCATTCTCATATTTTAAAACATTATTTTTTTTGCAAGTATTCAATTCTTTTTGTGTTTTGTTTTGCTCATTTAAGATATGCACTCTTCTTACCCCTTGAGTGGAGCTCGGATCATCAATTTGGTTGTAACAACTGTGCTTTGATATTGATCTCTTTTGAAATGTTGATGGTTGCTCCACCTTTATTTGGAGGTTTTAGAATTGCTTTGCGTGTTATCAGGTTTAGAAAGTAATTTCTACTAGTGAATGTCTAAAGGCCCAGCCGGTTATAGTTCGTCCATTATAGTTCAGTGTATGAGGCTATCCGTTATTCTAGATAGGTGGCTATATTGATTAAATTTCCCTGTTCAAAAGCAGTTTGGTGAAAGACAATGAGGCGAATAAGTCCGTGTAGGTTGGGATCAAAGTTCTTGGAATGACTCAGGGGGTATGATGAATTGATTGCATCATACTATTCTGGGTTTTAAAATTACAAAAAAGAAGATAAAAGTCTGAAGTTTTTGTATCTTTTTAAAAATGGCCACAATTTTTGAATTTGCCATTCATTCATGTTATTCTCAGGAATAAAAGGGCAATTTATAAATATAAATCGAAAATCATATGACAATAAACTTAGATTGTTGGTATGGTAAAGGATAATAATGTTTGTAACAAGTCATTGAAATAAAATAATATAGATTAAGCTTTAATCGAATGACTTGAAGAATCCCTAGCAGCCATTTTGCCATAGTTGTTCTAATCCGAACGTAACATATTCATCTACTTGATTTGATTGGATTTTTGATATTGGAATGTGCAAAAGGTTGATGCCTCCATTTAGAATCTTTTGATATTTCTATGCTTTCAAGGTTTGATGCCAACTTTATATTTTCTCTTATCATTGACATTTCCATCAAAAGTTATGATATTCTATTGTAAAAGTTTGTTGTTGCAACTCCCAAGGAAGAATGCTATTGATGATTGGAGATAGAATGTACCACTTTTTCAGAAGCCTTGGGTCCACATTCTCTTATGCCAGCTTCTCTAGATTATCTTTTAGTTTGTCATCGAGGATATCACTTGATTTTCAAAAATTTGCTTTGTCTTTACAATCTTTAGGTGAACCTTGAATATACATGTCAATATTGTAAAATGACACACATCATGGCATATTACATGACAACTACGAATTTGGCATTACTTGAAGTAGAATCTCAGTGGATCATGATAGCAAAGACCGCTCAATCACATATAATTTTCCATTGTGAATTTAAGTTTCCTGTAAAGGATTTTGCTCATTATCCTTCAAAATTGTAATTCAGGTTGTTAGTGCTAGCTATCTACATGACCAACATGGTTGCAACCCATGCACATTACCTTGGGGGCCTAGTCCCCTAATATTGGTCAACAGACAAATGATAGGCTCAGGCACTGTATTTTTAATGTGGATTATGACTTAGAGGTGTTCAATCATAATTCTGCATATGATAGTTTTGCACCATTAAATTTTCAATTAAGCAAGATGATTAATTGTGTGAATCATTAATTTTTCTTGTATTAGATTGAATTACTATTGTGGGCCTGTGGAATGATCATTAGTAGGGTAAACTAATTTATTTCATTATGATTTAAATCCAACTCACATTCCTTTTTGGTGGGTGAACAATTGAACACTTAGTGAATTCTACTTCACAATGATAAAAGTTGACATCAAAGAATTAAAAAGCAATATGGTAGTGGCGTATTGTCTCCATTACACGCACTAAGTTGATTTTTAAGATTAATGTATATTTTAAATTATGGTGATAATGATGATGATTTTTTAGATAATGAGATTAATCTCATAAAATTATTATATTAAAAAAAATATAATATTTTGATTGTAAGAAAATTAACATTTTGAATACTTGAACTTGAGTATTCTTTTTTTGTTTTTATTATTATGGCGTTTCACCTTTTAATTTAATAATCTTTTATATTAGCTATACTTTTAGTCATGTCTTTTTGAACATTTTTTGATATGTTTAAAGTGACGAGCCCCGTGCCATGCATTACACGCTATGGCTCCACATAAGCTTTTGTGCTATGATGTTATTCACGATCGACAAGTATGATCTTTTTTTTTAAGCTGCCGACAAGTATGATCTTAAATTAGAACTCAAGAATAATCTTTAAAATTGCGCAATTGTGTATCAAGGCGTTTTTCATTTGTGAGATGAGATTTAAACCTTGAGGCATTTTAAAATCTTTGATAAATTTGTAAATTAATAAATATTGTATTAATTATACAGAGTGAAGCAAGAAATAATATAATACATTAAGATTTATTGACGCATTAAAAAGTAATATAATAACATTCAAACTAAGAAAAAATAATAAATTACGTAAAATTTGAAGTAGAACATTAATATCATAACACCGAATTATAACATAAAATGGATTATGCATACATAAAACTATCAAAGTAAGCCAAGATACTAAAATAAAATACTAAAATATCAAAATAAGTTCAACATTAATTTTTCTTTTTCACTTATATTATGCCCCAATTAAAAAACAATATAACAAGTTATCAGCATTTAAATTTTTAATTTTAAAGTCCTTATTACTATCATACCCCAATTGATTTTTATTAGAATTATCAGCACAATGAATTGTTTATCTAGCGCTTTATTCTTAATCGTATGTATATTCTCTCATTTTTTATTATCTTTAATCCTAATTATTTTTTTATTTTTTAATGAATAATCATCAATAAAAATATACATGAAAATAATAATTATATTGATAATTAGAATTTTAACTGCATAAACTTTTATTGATATCTTTCTCTTTTATTTCTTGTTATTTAGTGTGTGAGGTGTGAATGCTACTAGATGAGGTATATTGATAATAATTCTAATTCTGTTTAAAAAAATATGGATAGCCTAAAAAAATTGAGTCATTTTTTGACGTGAGGTGTACCTTGGGGTGCTAAAAAAATTTTTTTTTTGGGTAAAAAGAACTCAGGAGGGCCTCAAGACGCGCTTCATATTGCACAATTTTAAACAAGGCTTAAGAAGTTATCTTAATCCTCTTTAGTTATAATTTTTCAATTCTTTTGTTCATTCATTCATAGTTGATCAGTTCCTTGAGCGTAAGGTCTTTTTCTATTTTGTGACTGACTCCTTTATAACAAAAATGGCGTTGTTCAACTATATCTTAAAAGCCAAAATGCTCTTATAACCCTTCTACAACATTCCATCCAACCTATCTGTCTAAGCCCTTATGCGCATGGTGTCATATGCCAGTAGGAAGTTGTAGTGTTAGCAGGTTTGTCAATATTGTAGTCTTTTCACTTGACAAACAAAATTCTATCCAATATGAATCACTAATCACATTGAGCACTTGGCCTTGAAAACCATGTGCAAGCTCATCCATGCTTTTATTCCTACTTTTGATGGTTGCTTGTGGGGCATGTCCATCTCTGATATGTGCATACCTAGAGCAGTCTTCCATGAAGTCGAGGTAAAATCATGGGTAACCCCTTTCACATCTTCAATGCGTGCTAGTAGATAATTTGGGTAAGAATTTAAGATTATGTTAAACACATTAACTAAATTAGTTCAAGCAATCTTGCCTTCTTGATCGACCTTACAAAGAATGGGGAGTCATGGCTTGCCTTGATATGATATTGCAGGGGAGCTTTGACCACTTCCCATATAATTCAGAATGTGAAATTGGACACATCCCCAACCTAACCTCACATCTTTGTATCCTCTGCTATGATTGGAGATGGTTTGTACTTCATCTTCTGCCTTGGGTGCCTCTGTAATAGATTTGAAGGCGAGACTATCTTCATTTGTGATGGCATTCAATAACTACAATAATTAGGAAATTCAATATGCTAGAAAGGACGGGACTATATTTTGTTGATAGGAAAGTAGGCAACTTTCTGTTTCTTCGGCGGCGTATTGAGCATCGCCATGCCTTTCACTCTCTTAGTATGGGGAGAAACTACGGTAACACCTTGGTGGATCTCTTATTACCTCGGAAAGAAGCAACTTAAGGTGATGATATCAATGTACTTGCCAAACATTTCTTAAGGGAAGCCTCTTTTGCTAAGGATGGTTTAGCAGCTGAACCATATATTAATTTAATAATATTGATCTCATTTATGACTATGAAGAGTGGATGATTGTAACAACAGAGCGTTCAATCCTAAGCTGGGATTGGGGATGTCTATTAGAAACGAGACCATTGTGGCACCTGCAATGACAAATTTTTTTTAAAAAAATATAATAATAACAGCAACAAAAAACGGATACCGACACTTAGAGGAGACACCCTTGTAAGAAACTTATTTCTCGCTCCTTCCACATTTTTACCCACTGGAAAGCAGACGAGCGAGAGACAGCGAAAGAGATCGAGATCAGGAGAGAAGAGGAAGGAGTTGAGATTGTCCCTTACCTGTTTTGATGTCGAGAGGAAGAAGTTCGTGCGGCTTCGCGCAATTCTCTAGGTCGAAACTCGGCTGAAGAAAGAAGAAGGGAGATTGTGCGGCTTGCGTGCAGTGGAAGAGGGGAAATTTTGCACGCGTGCTGTCTATCCCAAGCCATAGACGATCGAAGTTGTGGAGGAAGGGAGGAGGCGCGATATCAGCTTTGTGCTGGTGTGCTGAGTAGAAGCTGAGCCCTAGTTGAGCGCCTTTGACATTGTTGTCGTGCGCAGAGGAAGAGACGGAAGAAGCAGGGGCGTTTCTGTTGGGACCAACCGTGACCGAAGAAGAGGTATATTTTAAATGATTTTAAAGATAAATGTTTATATCGTATAAAATTACCCGAAGAGAGTATTGATAAGTGATGGGATGTATTCTGCAGAAATGATGTACATTAAAGAAATGATAAAAGTGTGCCTTTGTGTATAATTTAAGGGTATCTTTGAGTACACATATTTGAGAATATATTTGAGTATGAAAGTAATCATTTGATCATTATTAAATATATTAAATTAGTAAAAACTTACGATGAAAGAGAAATTAATAAATTTAAAGTTTTAAGGAAATGAATTGTATTTTCTTTTGATCATTTATGCATAACATAACATAAAAATTTAATACATTTTAGATTATAGTTGCTCACTAAGTTATATTTATAGTTATAATTAATGTCTTATTTCAGGAGAAACAAAAAATTTAAGTTGATATATTTGGTAGGAGAGATTTGATTTACTTGTTATTGATATATACTTGTTATGATATGTTTTTTAGTTTATGTTTATTTTTTTCATCATTTATTGTTTAGTACTAATTTGAGATGTGATTTTTAGATTATGTTGTTGTTTCTATTTGTATAATTTTATTGTATTTTGTTGATTAGTGATCTTTTTATATATCAAATGTTTCTAAAATATTTTGTGGAAAGGAAAATTTATTGTTAATATTGTCTGACCGGGGTGCCGACTTAGGGTCTGTTTGGGGGCAGCTGTTGATTATTTATAATCTGCTGATAAACATATTATTCTGATAATTTGATAATCTGCAGATTATCAGAATAAGCTGACTTGTTGTTTGAGGCAGCTTATTCAGAATAGCTTACTGAGAGCTGTTGTTGAATAAATGAATATTTTGCCCCTGTTTGGTTAAGTTGTTGGAACAAAACTGAAATTAGAACAAAAGTATATAATACAGAACCCAGAAATCATCACAGATCAATTCAAAAGATAACATACAGTGAGAAATGTAAGAAAATAAATTAGGATCAGTAACTCGGGGAAACTTGAAATAAAGAAATAGTCCTTTGCGAAAAAAGGATGGTGAAGATTGATTTCATTCGACTCATTTTTTTGCTTGTAGAGAGAACATTAATTTAAAGTTGGTGTTGAAGGTTCTTAGGGGAAACTGAGGGAGCAGAATACAACTAGAAGAAAAATGAATTTCAAATCAACTGACTTCACCATTTTTCAAACCAAATTACTCCTTGTTGCAAATATACATGGAATTGATTTCAGCTCAGAACCATTCTCCACATATCCTATTTATAAACTACAATGCACGCATAATGCACAAGAAATTTACATTTGTTGCACACAATTCTTATGTATCTAAACTCACACCCACTTCACTTCTACGACAAGCAGGGAAACAAATCAGAGAAGACGAACTTCAAGTATCGTAGGGGAAATGAATCAGAAAGAAAAATCGAAATGGAAGGAGAGGGATATCGGGTGTACTTTGCGTCAATCCTGGAAGGGCGAACGGAGGGAGCAGATGAGCGGAGGAGATCGATTCTTCTGGAAAGGCGAGCGAGGGAGATCTGTGAGGAGGCGGGCGATGGAGATCTGCGAGGAGGCGAGACGAGGGATCTGCGATTCTCCCTACGAAGGAGCGGAGGAGATTCCAGGAGATCTTAGATACTCCTTTCCGCGAGATCGGGACGACGATTCTCCAAGGAGGGCTAGCGAGATCTGAGGGCAGCGCGGTAAATGTTTCCTAATCGCAGGACTGATATGTTGGATGCGGGTAATATCCAGCTTGTGAGGATACGAAAAAAACAGCCGCGACATGAATAATTATTGGAGAGGGGCAACGCGATATTCAAATGAAAAGGTGACGTTTTCAAAATGCACGTTAGTTTTTAAGCATTGGGCTTAGGGCTAGTATTCGGCTCAAACGCCGTGTGAGATTATTCAGAGGCCTGCCCATGATAACCTCGGACGTCTTAGGTAGGCAAATTTTTCTCCCGTCTAAACGCATCGTCACACTCGATATCCCTCCTCCGGTCTGTCTCGCTGCCTCTGCCCGGCAGTTCTTCGTCGTCGTCACCGGTAATGTCTGTTTCGTTCTCGCTGCAGTCCTTCAGGGTCGTCGTGGCCGTTTGGAAGGTCTGTTTCGTTTTCGTTCTCACCACAGTCCTTCAGGAACGTCTGTTTCGTTTCTCTCGCAGTCCTTCGGCGCTGTTTTGAAGCAGAGAGTTTTTTCCCGTTTCGATTCTCTCGCAGTCCTTCGTCGCCTCTGCCTCTGAACTACTACATGGGCGCAAGCTCGTCCTTTTCTCGGGCCCGAAACAGAGTTTTTTTCTGCTCTCTGCTCGATCGGTTTTTGCTCTTCCGTCTGCAACTTCGCTGTCCTTCGCCTGCCTCACTTCGTACAGATCCTATGCTGCGGGTGTCCACGCCTCCTTCTCTCATTCGTTTGATTTGACGGAGGACATGGAGAAACCTGACAGGAAGAATGAAAAGCCAACCATCTTTTTTATGGAAGTTGAATATAATCAGCTTGCTTCCTCCTGTCGTTTGAATTTGGTCGGAAAATTTCATTATGACCATCCCAAAATGGAGCTTATTCAGAAGGAATTTGAGCTTATGCACCTTGTTAGGGGGTGAAAAATTGGACTTTTAAATGAAAGACACATTCTTATTCAACTTAATAATGAAGAGGGATTACACACGCTAATTTGCTAGAAGATTAATCCGGATTGATAATAGAACAATGAAGATTTTAAAATGATCGGTGGATTTTGACCCACAGACAGAATCACTAATCATCCCGGTCTGGATTCGCCTCATTGGTCTGAAATTTCATTATTTTATTCAAAAAGTGTTGTACTCTATTGTCTTAGCCTATAGTAAGCCACTCAAAACGGACATTCTCACTTGTAATATTTTTTGTCCATCTGAAACCAGGTTACTTGATGAAAGAAATATCACTTCAATCTCTTATGACGAAATTTGGTTAGTTATATAGCACCATTAATATTGACAAAGGTTGTGGTTAGGCCTTTCCCTTCATATTGCTCAAATTATCGTATGTTCGAGCACTCTAGTTCTCAATGTCACCATCTACATCCCCATCTCTGACCAAAGAAACAAAGTGCTCAGTCAGAGGCAGTGATTCCTCTTTCTTCTGATTTGCCCCAAGTTTTTGACACTATTGATCATCAGAAATATACTTCTGAAGATATCATTATCCTTGCAGGTAATATGTCAACCATTCAGTATCCACACAATGCTCATGATGTAGGTTCCCCGTCTATGAAAGCTCCTTTCGTGGTGGCGGAGGAGACATTTCAGACTTCACCTGCCCTAGAACCTATCATTGATGTAACAGGTGACAATATTTCTACTGTGTTTCTACCGCCTCATCAGGTCGAGCAAGTTGTTACAGTTACTCAGACACATGAGGATTGTGCAACAGCCTATACCTTTCTAACCATCTTTGGACCAATCCACTGATTAGATAAGTCAATCCTCGGATGAGGAATGACAGGTTTATACATCTAGGGAGAAGAAAAAAAATGGTGGCCTATTACCAAACTTGATGGATGATACACTATTGTTTCGGGTTATGACAACAAGCTCATCAATTTGTTAGCTGGCTCGTGTTCTAGAACCAGAGGCAGAGACAGAGTTAAATTGGATCTTTCGCATGCTAGCTGAATCTGCGAATGTTGACAGACTATTAACGTACTTTTTTCTGTCTAATTTTTTAATTTGTTTTTGGGTATACATATATTTCTACGTGTGTGTTGTATGCCGGGTGGTTAGGGTGTTAATTTGAGTCATTTCATCCAAATAATATGTACCTTCCTTTTATTAATTAAGTCACCTTTGGGTTATATATATATATATATATATATA
>JXCR01143035.1:149287-188710 GCA_002079205.1 Phalaenopsis hybrid cultivar | reverse complement strand
AAGGTCCTATAGGGAATCCCTTTTGGGTTTCCTCATGTTGGTTTCGTCCTTCTAAGTGCTAGAAGTTGATACCACACACGCGAAACTCTAGAAAGGGACGGAAGCGGGTCGAACTAAAACGAGACGGGTCTCACTTCTAAGGTTCTAAGATAGTCGCAGGGAGACCCCTAAGGCTAGATCCTAACTCCTACGAGGAATACTAGACCTCACGAAAATTAAGGTCAACAGTAATCGCGTTACTGTAGCTGCTATAGTAATCGCGGTCCCCTTTTCCCATTTAATTCCCTTACTTTCCTTTAATGATGTTTTCCCATTATAATCACTTTCCTTCTCTACCTCTTTCCGATTCCTCTCCTCGCCTATTGTTTCTCTTTCCTATCATACTATTTACCTATTTTATCTACTAATCCTCTATTTATATATGTGATATTTTTTGACGTTATAAGACCAGGTTTTTGGATGATTGTTGATTTCAACTACTGCCTTTGAGGGGTTCTTCCCCTCCGGGGGTTGTATGCAACGACGAGAAGGTGCTCTGGTTGTAACTCGTTCGAGATGGTGACTGTATCCAAGAGTTTTGGTGGTGCTTTGATTTTAGCTCGACCCCGACAAGACATTTATCTTTCCGCAGACCCTCTCCCTTGCAGTCCAGCAGTTGCCAGCTTGGTTCCCTCCCTCGGGCTCACCTTCAGCAATCCGCCAGCTTGTTGTTCCCCTCTGACTCACCTCCAGCATTTCGCCAGTCGACCCCTACGCCTATCTACTGTTGTTTACTTGTTGGTCCCCCTTCCCTACAGTCAAACTTGCCGCCCCTTTCTTTTTTTCCTTACCATTGGCTCTAGTCTACTGCCACCAACATCCCCACCTGCTACCGTTACCCTTATTGGAGTATGTGTTGTGCTTTTATGCTTGTGTTGTTTGTTTGTTGTCGTGATTTTTTATTGCAAGAGTCTCGTTTGTACATTTTTAAATTCAGTAATAATAATTGTATTTTTTTTGTGGTGGTTTAGGTCATTTATCAGTGATATCATTTGATATTAAATCTAGCCCTAGTCATATCCTAGAGTTTCATAGCATCTGCCTCTACCCAAGCCGCCCTATCGAAATTTTCTGCCCCAAAACTTTTGACGGATGAAGTCGAAGCTCCTCCAACCTTGGGAGATTGACACAGGAGCTTACCGATCACAGTACTATTCTACAATATCGTAGATGTGTTGTTGTAGGTGCTACAATAATCATGGTCCCCTTTCCGATTTATTTCCTTTCCCTATTTGATTCTCTTTTCTATTTGATTCCCTGCCTAAATCCATCCCTTCCTACAATAGCCTTACTTCAATTTTTCTGTTTTTCCTTCCTCACTCCTTTATTTATTGCATAATGTCCTACTTGCCTAGTCTTTTTATTTCACCTTATTTATAGATATTGTTTGTCTGGGATTAGGGAGAAGGGTTTGGTTGATTGTTGATTTCAGTTGTTGCCTTTGAGGCGTTCTTCCCCTCTGTGATTTGTACCCAACGATAAGAAGGTGCATTGATTGTAACTCCTCTGAGGTGACAATCGTCTCAAAGAGTTTGGGTGGTGCTTCGGCTGTAGCCCAACCCCGACAAGATTTTTATCTTTCCACAAACCGCTATAACCCTGCTTCCAACAACCGTAAACCACTCGACCTTGCTGTCATTTTCAATCTTTGTTGTTCTTCGACGCTTCCTGCAACTGTCCTGCCGCCTCCAGCCGCATCGACACCTTCTCTGCTGCTATTCGACGCTTCCAACATCTATCTTACTACCTCCAACCATGTCCTTAGCTTCCCTGTTGTTGTTTGATGCTTCCCACAGTTGTCCTTCTGCCGTCTAGACCTTCAGCCGCCTTCCAGCAGCTGCCACTTCCAACAATCGTCCAACAGCTGTCCTCTTGCTCCAATCATCAGTCCCCAATCATCTCCTTTTTGTTCTGCTTCCAGTCACCAGCCAGTAGGCTTCCTAACTGTTGCCTTAGCTGACAACCTCCTTCCAACACCACCAACACCACCTTTCTCCACTGTTGGACCTGTCGCTCGCCCTAGAGGGAGTTGTCTTTGTGTTTTGTGTTATTTTCTTTCTTATTTTACAGCGTCGTTTATTGTCTTTTGACATTTTGGGTGTTGTGGTCATTTATTTCTTGTTTTTTGATGAGTCTTGGTGTAATAATTCACAATTTAGTAATAATGTTTGCTTTTCTCGTTGAGGTTTGGGCTAACTTCGGTATCATTTGGTATCAGAGCTAGCCCAACTCTAGTCCTATCATAAGGTTTCCTAGCATCCGTCCTCACCCGAGCCACCCCCTACCAAAATTTTTCTGCTCAAAAAGCTTCGACGAATGAAGTTGAAGTGCCCCAACCCCGAGAAATTAACGCAGGAACTTACCGCTCACGGTACTGTAGCAGCTACAGTAACCGCAGTCTTCCTTTCCTATTTAATTCATTTCATTTCTTTTTCTGATGCTTTTCCATTATAATTCCTTTCCTTCTCTACATCTTTCTTATTTCTCTCCTTGCCTATTTTATTTCTTTTTTATTCTACTTTTTATCTATTTTATATACTAATCCTCTCTTTATATAGGTCCTATTTTTTTTGAGGTTGGAAGAAAGGTTTTTGAATGATTGTTGATTTTAGCTACTGCTTTTGAGGCGTTTTTTTCCCTTTGAGGGTTGTATCAGACGGTGAGAAGGTGCTCCGGTTGTAACTCGTCCGAAGTTTTGGCTGTCTTCAAGGCTCCGGGTGGTAATTTGGCTGTAGCTCTACCCCAACGAGACATTTAGCTATCCATAGTCCCCTCTCCCACGTAGTGCAGCAGTCGCCAGTTTGTTGCCCTCCCTCCGACTCACCTTCAGTGAGCTGCCAACCCTTCTCCACACTTTCCCACAGGCTGCTAGCTTGTTATTCCCCTCCAACTCAACTCCAATATCCCACCAGTCAACCCCTACCCCTTCCAGTGGTCATCTACTTGCCGCTCTGCTTTCTCTATAGTCAAGCTCTCTGCCCCTTCCTCTGTTTCCTTACCCGACCCTCGTTCCCTCCCTTTGCTGTCGCCAACATCCCCACTTGCTACCATCACATTTATTGGAGTTTGTGTTGTGTTTTTATGCTTGTGTTGTTGTTTGTTTTTGTGATTTCATGTCGCAAGTGTCTCGTTTGTATCCTTTCAAATTCAATAATAATAATTGTGATTTTTCTGTGGTGGTGTGTCTTTTTCCTCCGATATCACCAAGGATCAGAGCGGTAAGGACTTTGAGGGTGAAAAAGAAAGAGAGAGAAAGCGAAATAAGTAAAATGACTCACATAGACTTGCCTAATAGGGGCAAACTGAGATGTTCTCGTGCTCTTTGACTCCTTTTATATATAAAAAATAGAGGTTTCATTGAGAAGGGTAAAAAGTTCTTTCTACATGAAAAAAATCAAGAGAAGAACCTTTTTTACATACATTGGAGAAAAATGGACCGAGTTTAAAAATACATGCTTGCCCCTACTTTAATGGGGGAGTTACAAGCTATTTTTTTTAAGGCCCCGCTTTAATAGAAAATTTACAGGTTTTTATGTTGCCTTTTTATAATCTCTGTTTTAATAGGAAAGTTACAGATCTATATATCACCTTTTTATAGTCCCAGCTTTATAGGGGTGTTAGTGATCTTTATGATTTTTTTATTAGTGATCCGCTTTAATAAGAAATCTACAGGTCTTTATAATGCCTTTTTATAGTAATAACTGATTTTTTACACATTTTTAATCATCTATTTTTTTATCTGAATCGTTAGATTGTCTCGAGATTTATGCTGACTATTTTTTGGGTGTACATATTTAGTTCCTCGAATTTTTTGCTCCTTGATAGTGACAACTGTGATTAGGACAAGGAAATTTTTAAAGCAAAAAACATGATTATATGAATTACTGATGATGCTCTCTGTTTAGGAGCTCTTTTTGCTTTGTTCTAACATCTTTTGCACTATCCGCTGGATAAAAAACATTTTCTCTGAATCGACTCTTTGGTTGGTTTTGCGTTGAGGTATTCACTTGCGTTGACTTGGTTGCCTGTGTTGACTGATGACCCGACTCTTGGGGAAATCAACGGTTGTGACATCCTCTAGCTCGAGTCTTAGTTTTCACTCTTTCTATTTGCTAGGTCGGACCGTCGATTGCTCGCTTACCTTGATGTTTTTCGTTTACTCGCCCAGGTGGGGAGTCTTTGTTTGCTTGCTTTGGAGGGGAGCTTTTTGTTTACTCGCGGGATGAGTTTTTTGCTTGCTCACCCCAGAGGGGAATTTTCTTTTTTTTCCCCTTCTTGGATGAGTGTTTTTTGTTTACTTGCCGCGGGAGGGGGGTTTTTTTTTTCCCTCAGAGGGTAGTTTTTTGTTTCCCCATCCTGGAAGGGAGTTATTTTTTTTTGGTTGCTCCGGAGAAGAATTTTTTGTTTGCTCACTCCAAAGGGGTCTTTTGTTTGCTCATCTCAGAGGGTTGCCTTTTTTTCGCTTCGGGAGGAGTTTTTTTTCTTCCCGAAGGTAAGTTTTGTGTTTGCTCATCCCAAAAGGGTAGTTTTTTTTTTTTTTTTGCTTACACCGGAGGGGAGTTTTTTGTTTGCTCGCTTCAATGAAAGTTTTTTGTTTGCCCGCGCAGAGGGGAGGTTTTTTTTACCTCCTCGATACATGAGAAGAGCCCCTTTTTTAAGTGCAATGAGCTCCTTATTCATAAGTGAAAGAGGGACAAATCTAAAATTACATGCTTGGTTCTACTTTAAGGAGGGAGTTACATATTATTATTATTTATTAATGCCCCCTTAAATATGGGAGTTACTGATTTTTGTAGTGTTTTTTATATTCTTCACTTTAATAGGGGGACTTACATGTCTTTATTTCGTCTTTTTATAGTCTCAGGTTTAATAAATGAGTAACATGTCTTTATAGTCTTTTTATTAATGTGCTTCTTTAATAGAAGAGTTAAATGTTTTTATGATGACTTTTTATAGTCTTAATTAGTTTTTGGCACATTTTCGTCAACTATCTTTTTTTTTTTATTTGGACTGTTAGATTGTTTTAATATTAATACATGTCGTTTTTTGGTGTACTTAACTGAAGAGAAATAATATATATTCTAATTAAATATATTGAATAAATATAAAAACAATTGACGTCTTATTATTAAATTATGATTTTTAATAAATTGTAGGTGGTACAATACAACTTATTTATATTTATAATATTTACATTTGCTATAATAATACTCTTTAAAATTATGTCAATTAAGGTACATTAATATCAATATTATCAGTCTATATACATGGGTATCTTAGCATTCTTAGTATCACAAGGGGTTGAATTCCATCATACTTAACATGTAAATACATACCATATAAATTATTTTATTCACATTACATATATCATTCCATATTTTTCCATTATAATCAAAATAAAAAAGTATGAAGTATTCAAATTTGTGACATTCATTTATGTATGATCAAGTAATATTAAATCTAAATAAATGTCATTTTAATGCAAGTGTCTAGAATAATTATGTTCTTATGACCATAATTTAAGGTACTTATCTCTCTCTCAAATGATTTTCTTTCTTTTAAGTTCAACAACTTCTTCTACAATAGAATACATATAATCACGTGTAAAGTATTCTTGTTAATTTAAATAATTTATCTTTATTCATAATTGAAACATTTATAATTAACTTTTATAACAACAATGGCATTTTAAATCTTCTAATCTATTTCTTCAAATAGTATTATTATAAATTTATAAATTTTTATATTATACTAATAAAATTTTATTAAATTTAATATTAAATCTCACACTATATATCTATATAAATCACATTAATTGATCTATGTATTACATCATAATTCTAACACTCTTATTTGTCGTATTTTTACGATTTAATTGTCATGGAATTATAATTTATCTTATTCAAATTTATCTTAACAAGATATGTTTTTTATTGATTAAAGTTTTTAACCCAACTTTATTAATTCTTAAATCATATTCAAAATATCAATTATCCATATTCAAATTAAATTTAAAATTTTTAACGTTGCCAAATCTTATTGTCGCTCTTCCTCTTGCCGTGCTCATTCTCGGCTTCTCACACAGTAGTGTGCCCGACACTTGATGCTCACTCGAACTTGGTTGCTCCTTTGTTCCTAATCAACAGAGGCCCTGCTCGCTGTCCTGCTCAGCTGGTCGTCATCGCCCTATCTCTTGCTATGATCTGCTCGATCTTGCACTGTTCCGCACAACGACAATGCATCGCCTTCTCGCCAACATCGCACGCTTTTTCTTTCTCCTTCGTTCGATCGGTTATTCTGCTCGTTTGGATGAACACTCTGGACTGTTTGGTTCGAGCCTTAAGTCTACCACTTGCAGTTGCCTGTCCTGGTCTCTCTCCATCTCCTTCTCTCTCACTGGCCCTTTGGTTTTGAACAAAGAAATCATCTCCTTCTTTTAAGTAGCCCGCAAATGCTCTCTCGTCTCCCCTCTGCTCGCTTCTTGTCCTCTTTGACTTCTCTTCGTCTTCCATTTTGTTCATCTCTCCTCTCAAAAGCACAAAGTCAATGCTAACCTGTTTGAAATTCGACATAACAGTTTAATAACAGTTGGATAATTGAAAAGCTTTCTATCTTCTAGTAAGGGTATGTTTGGGGCAGCTGAAACTATATGAAGAAACTGTTTTACTGCTTCTAGTAGAAGAAGCTGCTGTGGCATAGATGCTATTAAAGAAATTGTGTTTGTTTGATTTTTNTTCCAAACAATTGAATCAAGTAAGCTGCATGTTGATGGACTTGTTGGCGATTAACTTTTCTTTCCTGGTTTGGAATCCTATTAGTAGTTTTCGACAATATGATGAGATTTTCCAAACAAACTGCCATGTTATTTTCTGTCCTATTGATTAATCCAAATAAGCTTCCATTATTTTTAGTTTTCNTACGACATGAAATACTCTGTGGACTATTCTACTTTCCAAACAATTGAATCAAGTAAGCTGCATGTTGATGGAATTGTTGGCGATTAACTTTTATTTCCTGGTTTGGAAACCTATTAGTAGTTTTCGACAATATGATGAGATTTTCCAAACAAACTGCATGTTATTTTCTGTCCTATCGATTAATCCAAATAAGCTTCCATTATTTTTAGTTTTTTTTTTTTCACATCAGCCTTTTTTTATTTCACTTACAATTTCAAATCTTAATTCCTAGCAAAATACAAACTTCCATTCTCTTGTTCTATTTCTATTACGATGCGTCTTGGGGGCTTGAAATTTTCAATGATCAAATAGACAGTCAGATGCTGAAATTTAAAATTTTTATTTTTAATACTATCAATAATTAATCAATATAATAACCAAAATAAAATAAATGCACCATTAACAACAAAAATATACTTTCATAATGTAGTTGTGCAATACTTTTCCCTGGTCGACTTTGGTTTCTATAAATATTTTTTCTTCTTTTGCTCATTTTATTTCTCCACACTTAAATATGAAAATGTTCATCTATCATTACAATGAATTATTGAATGTTCATTTGTCATCACAATGAATTATCAATAATCAGTGAATACTCATATTTCTAAATAACAGCAATGTAACTTGTTGAATCCAAATTTGTCCCGCGAGGCTTGACCAAGTGATGCGGAACCTGCCGCTCGCCCTAGAGGGAGCTGTCTTTGTGTTTGACATTATTTTCTTTCTTATATCCTAGCGTCGTTATTATCTTTCGACCATTTGGGTGTTGTGGTCATTTATTTCCAGTTTTTGATGAGTCTTGGTGTATTAGTTCGCAATTCAGTAATAGTATTTGCTTTTCCCTTTGTGGTTTGGGTTAACTCCGGTAGCATTTGGTATCAGAGCTAGCTCAACTGTAGTCATATCCTAGGGTTCCCTAGCAATTCACCCCCACCCAAGTAATCGTTCTCCTCCTACCCGTTGTCTTTGCTGCCAACCTCCTTCCAGCACCACCACAACCACCTTCGTCACCTGCTGAACCTATAACTCGCTGTAGAGGGAGCTTTCTTTGTCTTTTACATTATTTCTTTCTTATTTCCTAGCATCGTTATTGTCTTTCGACCGTCTGGGTGTTGTGGTCATTTATTTCCACTTTTTGATGAGTTTCGGTGTAATCGTTCGCAATTTAGTAACAATATTTGCTTTTCCTATTGTGGTTTGGGTTAACGTTAATATCATATGGTATTAGAGCTAGCTCAACCCTAGTCATATCCTAGGTTTCCCTAGCATTCACCTCCAGCAGAGTCATCTCCCATGAAATTTTTTCTTCCCTAAAAGCTTCGACGGATAAATTTGAAGCTCCTCAACCCCGGGAGATTGACGAGGGAGCTTGCTGCTCGAGGTGCTGTAATAGCTACAATACCGCAGACCAGGTTTTTGTAGCTGTAGTTGCTATAGTAATCGCGTTGCTGTAGCTGCTATAGTAATCGCGGTCCCCCTTTCCCATTTAATTCCCTTACTTTCCCTTAATGATGTTTTCCCATTATAATCACTTTCCTTCTCTACCTCTCTCATATTCTTCTCCTTGCCTATTGTTTCTCTTTCCTATCATACTATTTACCTATTTTATCTACTAATTCTCTCTTTATATATGTGATATTTTTTGACGTTATAAGACCAGGTTTTTGGATGATTGTTGATTTCAACTACTGCCTTTGAGGGGTTCTTCCCCTTCGGGGGTTGTATGCGATGGCGAGATGGTGCTCCGGCTGTAACTCGTCTGAGTTGGTGACCGTCTCCAAGAGTTTTGGTGGTGCTCTGGTTTTATCTCGACCCCGACAAGACATTTATCTTTCTGCGGACCCTATCCCTTGCTGTCCAGCAGTTGCCAGCTTGGTTCCCTCCCTCGGGCTCACCTTCAGCAAGCCACCAGCCCTTCTCCACATCTTCTTAAAGGCCGCCAACTTTTTGTTCCCCTCCGACTCACCTCCAGCATCCCGCTAGTCGACCCCCACGCCTTCCAGTGGTCATCTACTTGCCGCTCTGCTTTCCCTATAGTCAAACTCTCTGCCCCTTCCTCTGTTTCCTTACCACCGACCCTCGTTCCCTCCCCTTGTTGTCGCCAACATCCCCACTTGCTACCATCACATTTATTGGAGTCTGTGTTGTGTTTTTATGCTTGTGTTGTTGTTTGTTATCGTGATTTCGTGTCGCAAGAGTTTCGTTTGTACCCTTTCAAATTCAATAATAATAATTGTGATTTTTCTGTGGTGGTGTGGGTCTTTTTCCTCTGATATCATCAAGGATCAGAGCGGTAAGGACTTTGAGGGTGAAAAAGAAAGAGAGAGAAAGCAAAATAAGTAAAATGACTCACATAGACTTGCCTAATAGGGGCAAACTGAGATGTTCTCGGGCTCTTTGACCCCTTTTATATATAAAAAATAGAGGTTTCATTGAGAAGGGTAAAGAGTTCTTTCTCATGAAAAACGTCAAGAGAAGATCCTTTTTTTACATATATTGGAGAAAAATGGACCAAGTCTAAAAATACATACTTGCCCTTACTTTAATGGGGGAGTTACAAGTTATTATTATTTTTATTAAGACCCCGCTTTAATAGAAAATTTACAGGTTTTTATGTTGCATTTTTATAATCTCTGTTTTAATTGGAGAGTTACAGATCCATACATCTCCTTTTTATAGTCCCAGCTTTATAGGGGTGTTAGTGATCTTTATGATTTTTTTATTAGTGATTCGCTTTAATAAGAAAGCTACAGGTCTTTATAATATCTTTTTATAGTAATAACTAATTTTTGACACATTTTTATTCATCCATCTTTTTATCTGAATCGTTAGATTGTCTCGAGATTTATGCTGACTATTTTTTGGGCGTACATATTTAGTTCCTCGAATTTTTTGATCATTGATAGTGACAACTGTGATTAGGACAATGAAATTTTTAAAGCAAAAAAACATGATTATATGAATTACTGATGATGCTCTCTGTTTAGGAGCTCTTTGTGCTTTGTTCTAACATCTTTTGCACTATCTCGCTGGATAAAAACATTTTCTATGAATCGACTCTTCTGTTGGTTTTGTGTTGAGGTATTCACTTGCGTTGACTTGGCTGCCTGTGTTGACTGATGACCCGACTCTTGGGGAAATCGCCGGTTGTGACATCCTCTAGCTCGAGTCTTAGTTTTTACTCTTTCCATTTGCTAGGTCGGACTGTCGGTTGCTCGCTTACCTTGATGTTTTTCGTTTACTTGCCTGGGAGGGGGTCTTTGTTTGCTCGCTTCGGAGGGGAGCTTTTTGTTTACTCGCGGGATGAGTCTTTTGTTTGCTCGCCCTAGAGGGGTTTTCTTTTTTTTTCCCGTCTTGGATGAGTGTTTTTTGTTTACTTGCGCGGGAGGGAGTTTTTTTTTTTCCTTGGAGGGGAGTTTTTAATTTGCTCATCCTGGAAGGGAGTTATTTCTTTTTGGTTGCTCCGGAAGAGAATTTTTTGTTTGCTCACTCCAAAGGGGTCTTTTGTTTGCTCATCTTCGAGGGTTGCCTTTTTTTTTCGCTTCGGGAGGAGTTTTTTTCNGGGGAATTTTTTTTTTTTTTCCCTTCTTGGATAAGTGTTTTTTGTTTACTTGCCGCGGGAGGGAGTTTTTTTTTCCTCGGAGGGGAGTTTTTTGTTTTCTCATCCTGGAAGGGAGTTATTTTTTTTTGGTTGCTCCGGAAGAGAATTTTTTGATTGCTCACGTCAAAGGGGTCTTTTGTTTGCTCATCTCAGAGGGTTGCCTTTTTTTTCGCTTCGGGAGGAGTTTTTTTCGTCCCANCAAAGGGTAGTTTTTTTTTTTTTTTTTTTTTCTTACACCGGAGGGGAGTTTTTTGTTTGCTCGCTTCAATGGAAGTTTTTTGTTTGCCCCTGAAGAGGGGAGGTTTTTTCTTACCTCCTCGAAGGAGAGTTTTTTGTTTACTCGCCTCGGAGAGTATCCTTTTTTTTTGTTCGCCTAAGAGGGGATTCTTTTTTTTTTTTTTTTTGCTCGCTTCTTAAGGTAGTTTTTTGTTTGCTCATTTCAGAGTGGAGTCTATTGTTTGCTTGCCCCGAAGGGGAGTATTTGTCACCTTGAATGAAAGTTTTTTATTTGCTCACCGCGGAGGGGAGTATTTTTTTTTTTTTTTTTTTGCCCACCTTAAAGGGGAGTTTTTTTTTTGCTCTCTTTAAGGGGAGTCTTTTTTTGTTAACATCTTGTTCATTCACTCGGAACTGAGTATTTCAAGTATCAGTTGAACTTGGGACAACATTAAAGAAATTTATGTCATGACACAAGATAAGTTGTGAAGTAACATTCAATTTATTTGTTGGATAAGGAGTCGGCCACTCGGAATCGATTGAGTGGTGCACATGTACGGTTGGTCTGTTTGTTTTGACTGTTCAGAGTTGGCCATCTGTTTTAGGGTACTCGTCTCATAGCCAATGCTTCTAGGAAGACGATGGAAATGGAGTTTCCGGCTCCAGATCTATTGTTGCCTGAACTCCTTACTATGTTTTTAGTTAACAGTGTCTCTGAGATGTATTTCTCTTTGTTGGTGTCACCGACCTTCTTGTTGGTAGCATGCTCTACGCTCATTGCACCTTTTAGGACATTTTATTCAAATTTGTTCTGTGCGATATGACTAAGGATCAGAGCGATAAAGATTTTAAGCGAGAAAAAGAAAGAGAGAGATAGAAAGTAAAATAAATAAAATAACACACATATATTTGATGGGGGAGAACTGAAATGTTCCTGTGCTCTTTGTCTCCTTTTATTTATAAAAAACAACTGTTAAATTGAGAAGGGGAGGGAATCCTCCATACATGAGAAAAGTCAAGAGAAGATCCCCTTTTTTACGTGCAATGTGCTCCTTATTCATAGGTGAAAGATGGACAAAATTTAAAATTACATGCTTGCTTCTACTTTAATGGGGGAGTTACATGTTATTATTATTATTTATTAATGCCCCCTTAAATATGAGAGTTACTGATTTTTGTAGTATTTTTTATATTCTTCACTTTAATAGAGGGAGTTACATGTCTTTATTTTGTCTTTTTATAGTCTCAGCTTTAATAAATGAATAACATGTCTTTAGTCTTTTTATTAATGTGCCGCTTTAATAGAAAAATTAAATGTTTTTATGATGTCTTTTTATAGTCTTAACTAATTTTTGGCACATTTTCGTCAACTATCTTTTTATATGGATTGTTAGATGTTTTAATATTAATACATGTCGTTTTTGGGTGCACTTAACTAAATAAAAATAATATATATTCTAATTAAACATATTGAATAAATATAAAACAATTGACGTTTTATTATTAAATTATGATTTTTAATAAATTGTAGGTGGTACGGTACAACTTATTTAAATTTATAATATTTACATTTGTTATAATAATACTGTTTAAAATTATGTCAATTAAGGTACATTAATATTAATATTATAAGTCTATATACATGGGTATCTTAGCATCCTTAGTATCACAAGAGGTTGAATTCTATCATGCCTAACATGTAAATACATACCATATAAATTATTTTATTCACATTACATATATCATTCCATATTTTTCCATTATAATCAAAATAAAAAGTATGAAGTATTCAAATTTGTGACATTCATTTATGTATGATCAAGTAATATTAAATGTAAATAAATGTCATTTTAATGCAAGTGTCTAGAATAATTATGTTCTTATGACCATAATTTAAAAGTAAGGTACTTATCTCTCTCTCAAATGATTTTCTTTCTTTTAAGTTCAACAACTTCTTCTACAATAGAATACATATAATCACGTGTAAAATATTCTTGTTAATTTAAATAATTTATCTTGTTAATTTAAATAATTTATAAAAGCAAATAACATTTATAATTAACTTTTATAACAACAATGGCATTTTAAATCTTCTAATCTATTTCTTCAAATAGTATTATTATAAATTTAATTAATTTTTATATTATACTAATAAAATTTTATGAAATTTAATATTTAATCTCACACTATATATCTATATAAATCACATTAATTGATCTATGTATTATACATAATTCTAACACTCTTATTTGTCGTAATTTTAGGATTTAATTGTTATGGAATTATAATTTATCTTATTCAAATTTATCTTAACAAGCTATTTTTTTTATTGATTAAAAATTTTAACCCAACTTTATTAATTCTTAAATCATATTCAAAATATCAATTATCCATATTCAAATTAAATTTAAAATTTTTAACGTTGCCAAATCTTATTATCACTCTTCCTCTTGCGTGCTTATTCTCGGCTTCTCACACAGTCGTGTGTCCGACACTTGATGCTCACTCGAACTTGGTTGCTTCTTTGTTTCTAATCAACACAGGCCCTGCTCGCTGTCCTGCTCAGCTGGTCGTCATTGCCCTATCTCTTGCTATGATCTACTCGATCTTGCACTGGTCCGCACAACGACAATGCATCGCCTTCTCGCTATCGTCGCACGTTTTTTCTCTCTCCTTCGTTCGATCGGTTATTCTGCTCGTTTGGATGAACACTCTGGCCTGTTTGGTTCGAGCCTTAAGCCTACCACTTGCAGTTGCCTCTCCTGGTCTCTCTCCATCTCCTTCTCTTTCACTGGTTTTGAACAAGAAATCATCTCCTTCTTTTAAGTAGCCCGCAAATGCTCTCTCGTCTCCCCTCTGCTCGCTTCTTTGTCCTCTTTGACTACTCTTCGTCTTCCATTTTGTTCATCTCCTCTTAAAAGCACAAAGCCAATGCTAACCTGTTTGAAATTCGACATAACAGTTCAATAACAGTTGGATAATTGAAAAGCTTTCTATCTTCTAGTAAGGGTATGTTTGGGGCAGCTGAAACTATATGAAGAAACTGTTTTGCTGCTTCTAGTAGAAGAAGCTGCTGTGGCATAGATGCTATTGATGAAATTGTGTTTGTTTGATTTGTTTAGTTGTGCATCAACTGTTTCTAAAATAAAGATCACATTTCCCATATATATATATATATATATATGTATGCGCTGTCATTTTAGAATTAACTCATTCATAACAACATAAACGAATTTCAAGCATTCTAAAAAAGTCATAAGTCCAAAATATTACATTAAAAAGCTATACATTATACAACACTGAGTAACACAAAAATTAAAATTATAATAACAATAAGTAATATTATTATAATATTATTTTTACTATCCAAACGGTTAAATTTACTGAAAAAATTTGTCTAAATCTACTCTCCATTGATGATTACTATTTGAAGTAGACTCTTAGAACTCATCAGCCCATCTAAAGAAGCCATAGTTCAGTTGATATATTTCTAAGACAACTATAAAATTTTCACTCATATTTTTCTTCTTGCCGTGATATAAATACACAACATTGCAATCCAGAGTTGTGGTATATGACTATAGAGGTAGTAGAAGTCCTTTAACTCATATTTCCTAACATATTAGAGTTTAATATATAAAATGAGCTTCTATTAATATTACAATGATAAAGTTACAAGAAATATTAAATATTAAAAACATCAATAATACAACGATAAAGTTAAAAAAATGAGGTCTCGGAGAAAATATAAATTAATGAGTAATCTGCTATTCTAGTGGCAAAATACCTAAAAAATAAGGGGATCTTGGTTATATTTAAATAATTATTACTGAACTCATATATGTCACATAAGAATATTGGCATAAAGGCCCTCCAGAAGAGGAAATATTTGCGTACGTAATACGCACACAACTCTGCTTGTGTACTCCATTAACCCCATAATACTCCCATAATAACCTATGAATAACATCTAAATGGAACCCACAAGGGCTATTGGAAGGTTATTATAGTTATAGGTTATTGGAATTAATATCTCAATAACATCCCAATAACCTCATAATAACCGTAAAGCGGAGGTTATTGCGGGGTTATTACGCACGCAGCTCTGGGTGCGTAATACGTACACAAATATTTCCCCTCCAGAAGAACCCCTAAGGTCATATGTGTGACAGCTTCGACTCTCACTCATTAAGATATTGTTCGCTTTGGCTTGATGGGTATTGCCCACTTTGGCTTGATAGCCTCACAGTTTTACCTTGTTTGTGTAACTTATCAGGTCAACCATCCCAAGAATTCTCCCATGCGATCATGCTTAACTTTGTAGTTTCTATTGTAATTTTACCGTTGCACCAATAGGGCAAAATCATGATGCTCTCAGGCCAAAGCAGACAAACCTTGATGGGTGAGAGTTTGGGTTGTAACAAATGGTATAAGAGCATTAAACCAATAGGAAGATAAAACTACGTGTCATTAAGAACAAGGTGTTATGCCATGAGAGCCATCTCTCGAACCCCTGATAGGATAAAGTGTTAAATGGTGGGGGTTACCTCTAGAGTCTTATTTGCCATGTGGATGATTTTGGGTATAAGCCAGTTACTTAAGTGGTGGTATTGTGAAACCCTTAAGTAAAATAAAGCCGAACTCTTAAACATTGAGGTGTTTATTAGTGTAAAGGTGAAATTTTATTAGAAAATCTAGAGTTAAGCATGCTCGCATGGGAACACTCCTAGGACAGGTGACCTCCTGGGAAGTGACATCAACGAGGCAATTTGGCCAAACTAGAAGAAGCCTTGGTGAGAGTTTGGGCTTTCACAAATGGTATCAAAGCAATTCACCATCCAAAAGATGGAAGCTAATTGTCATACCATTTGCAACAGCTCGAACTTTCACCTATTAAGGTATTGTTCACTTTGACTTAATAGCCTGACGATTTTGCTCTTTCGGTGTAATGGTGAAATTCTTATAGAAACTCCAAAGTTAAGCGTACTTGCATGAGAGCATTCCTGCTAGGTGGATGATCTCCTGGGAAGTTACACTAACGGGGCAAAACCTTGAGGCTATTAGATAAAAGTGGATAATACTTTGATGGGTGAGAGTTTGGGCTATCATTCATATGATCTTAGGGGTTCTTCTGAATGGCCTTTATGCCAATATGCTTTTGCGAAATTTACAAGCTCAAAATTAGTTAGTTAAAGGCAACCACGATCTTATTTTTAGGCTTTCTACCTTGTACAACCTGAACATCAAGGTATTGTTCACTTTGGCTTAATGGCTTCATGGTTTTTCCCTCTTTAGATTCAAGAGGTAGCTCCCACAATGTAGCACTTGCTAATGGTTATGCTGCAAGGTCGAGAGTGTCTCTTCGCGCAATGAGGCAGGCAATTAGAAGTTCTCTTCTATTTATATCCACAAGGCTTCTTCCGCGGTCCTAATTGTGCTGAAATGTCGGTATCCTTTTCTTTTGCGGCAATCTTTTCTTCACAAACAGTCAACTCTAACTCTGCATTTATAGCTTGATCCACCAACTCTTTGTAGGCAGTATACTTGACATCAGCTAAACTCGTCCGAATAGCTTCTCATAAGCCAAAAAGAAAACGATAAATCTTCTAATCCAACAGAAAAATTGCAACATTAATGAAGTTCAAGAAGGTGAAGACAATGATCGTAATTTCCATCATGTAGGAACTAACATGATTCCATCCCCATTTACATAATTTAAGCAAGGTTCACATAAAAAGAATCCTAGGCCTATAATTGTCAATATAGTAGGATGAGAGATAACACCACAAGCTCTAATAACACAATCTAGTAGCAACATCTACTAAATAATTGAAAAGAACCAACAAGCCTTGCAAAATCATAATTTCTATTCCTAACATTACAAGCTTCTCATGATTCCATGAAAATCTTTGAATCATATTGGAGGTTCAAAAATAAATTGAGCCTCTAATAATATAGATAAAAATTCTGGAACAAAATAAAACCCACAGAGATTTATATAGGAGGACGCCAATCAAAAGCATATTTCACAGATACGACAATAGAACAAACCCACAAATAAACAACTTCAACAGAGTTAAAATTAGTTTGAAATGGAGCAAATGCATAGAAAAATCAATAGAGGAAGGTTGAATCCAATAAAAAAGGAAATAATGATTATGACCCCAAAAATTGAATAAAGTAGAGGGTACCTCCCTGTTACGCAAAGAAATTCACATTCAATCACCTTCTCTTCAGCTTCACACACGAACATTGGCTCGAAAATGAGAGTTAGGGCACAAACAATGAAAGTGAATGAGAGCTAGTGCACAAAGAACACTCGAAAACGAAGGAGTTTAGAGTAGTTTCCCATTACCAAAATGCGGGCCACAGTCGCTATTATGCGTTGATGCTTTTAGCAAAATGTGGTGCATAAAATGCCGCTACAATGCCAATCGAAACGACCATTCGCGTGGCTTGGTACCGTAAAGCTGCCCCAAATTGGCATTAACTTGCAATATTCAAGTTCTTCAATCATCTTAACATTTCATCTGCCATTTTCCATTTGAGTCTTTGATACCTTTATTTTGGACAGTGGTGTTCTTCATCCTTCCATCCATTTGAAGTGATCATTCTTGGAAAAATTCCCTGAAATTTTTTAGGCAGTATTTTAGTATACTTACATGTATTGTTTCCTGTTTATGCTTTCTATAAACATGTGGACAATATAATTGCTTACAAGAAATTTGATTTCTTTGCAATGAAAATTATGACTCTATTATGTGTTACATATATATTATTGAAAATATGACAGCTGATTATTTGTTATTACCCATTCTCCAAAATGTTGTCTATGTAATGCAGTTAATAAGTTAAATGCTCGAGCCTATGGTCCATATAAATACTGTAGAAAGTTAGCGTCAAATACATGTCATTGATTTGGTGCTAACCTGAACATTAGTTTTGATCTTTAATTTGAATATTGGCTATCATATGTAAAGGCAATTTTTAAAGTTTCATACAGTTATCTCTATACATGTTTTTTTTTTTTTTTTTNAAAGTTTTAAAAAAAATGTTTTTTTTTTTTTTTTTTTGCTTCTTTGGTAGCTGCAATTTTTCATTATTACACCTGCTCCAGTTTTATCGTATGTTGAATAAATTCCATATGATGAAGTTAAATTGGGTTCTTTAGGGACACCGTTTACTATTTGATGATTCATAGGTTACATAATGGACTTCATTCCATTTCTCCTCATTGCTTGATGAGTACCTTCAACATAATTCTTTTGAGGTGAATTTTTCATATCTTTGAAGAATTGATGTCGACCTTTTGATAAGGTCCATAAGCTATAAGAAGATTTTTTTTTAAACTTTGTTAGCTTATATTAAGGAATATTTTTTAACAGTTATTCCTATGATTTTCTTAATAAATAAGTACAAAATAGCTTATAATGATCGATCCTTTTAGATAAAATCTCATCTTTTATGGTATTATCCATCTCATCGCTGTCCTCTGTCTTTTTCCATCTCAGATTCCCTCCCAACTCCAAGTCTTACCAATTGTTGAGAGGAATTTTTGTATTTATGGTTTTGAAGGATATTTGATAAGGACATGATAAAGAAATGTTCCGAATGGAGGTCAAGATGTTTATCAAATATTAACCAACAATAACACAAACTCTGAAGGGTCTGTGAACCATAAATCAAAATTTATGTTTCGTACAGATTTCTCCCAAGTTAAATTTATGATTCAAAAAATATTTTTTTTTAATTTTATTTTGAGGTTGAGAGTTCTCAGAGGAACAAAAGTTTTGATTATTTCATTCCATTCCATTGACTCTCTAATAAGGAGTTATGTCTGTTTCAATTTTATTTATTTTGTTTTTTTTTCTAATATGGAGCAAATTTTAAAATAAAACAAAGGATGAATGGGCTCAAAAAGGGTATTGGTACATGCAGAAAATCCACGAGGGAGAAGGAAGCACTATTTTATCCATTATCTCGGTTTATTGGACTCAGCTTTTTTAGCTAAGGAGCATATGGATTACTTATTTCCACACTATGGGAGATATGCTTTCAAGAAAAGAGAATGGAAATTTTGATTATTAAAATCAAATTACTTAAAAACTAGTCTTACAATTTCAAATGGAATAGTAGTGTCACTAAATATTCTTGAATATAGTAAATCTCCACCTAATCGTGCTTATAACAAGTCGACTGTCAATGGAGCATGGATACACCATGTCATGTATCTAATGTTTGTGTTAGGTGAGAGATTCTGTATATATGTTGGCTTTTTCATAAAATCTTATGAATGTGAATTTGTTATGCTCTTATTGATTTATGTTGGGGTTTTTAAACCATTCATGAATCTGAATCTGCTATGCTCCTACTGATTTATGACTTGTCTTTGTGAAATGGTATAGGCAATGTAAATACGGCTATGTTTCCACATAAATACTAAGGGAGTAATATTTATGTATTTTAAAATCATTAGCCCAGAGAGGGATGATCCGTTCATTTCTTATAAAGCAATTATCCTATAATTAATTTTAGATTTCTTAAATTTTCATTAGTTTTTACAAAAATGCAAAACATCTAGAAGATCATTATGATGATCTCATCATTTCATCAACATTAAGAAGCTAAGGTGAAACTAAGGGTTATGATGGCCCCATCACAAGATCAAGATCCAATGCTCAAATGAAGGGTGAAGGAAGCATTATCAATCATGTATGATAAAAAGAATCTTGATCTGAAACAATTAACATGGTAATAATCTTTAAAGTTTTAAATTTAAAATTTTGAATTTTCAAAGTTTCAATCATTCCCGTCACATTGAAGGATTTTAATTGCAATCATCATGTTTTAAATTATCATTATACTAGCTTTGGAAAGAGAGGGGTTTGCCACCATTGCATGGAGAGTATTTTGGAGTGGTTCCACTCCAACTTTTTATTTGCTTTCTAAGCCCTTTTTTTTTCATATGTTTGTAGGTCTTTTTTTTTATGAGCTTAAGAATATGATGTAATCTAATAATATTTGCTGGATGAATGAAAATGATATTTTTGGCTTTTTGAAAAAAATTAAAGAGCGTAATCTCCAGGGTTGACAGCATGATGGCCGTTGCATTTATTTTTGTTCTCAATGGAAGGCCTAGAATTTTTTTCTCTACCTTTTAATCTCTGTTCTATATTTTCTAACATTTGTATCATCTTTTGGGTATCTTCCTAAAGCATTTCCTCTTTAATCTTGTTGTTGTTAGCCAAAATAGATATTCCCTTGATCTAGTTTTGGTTCTCCTCTATCAACCCTTTAAGCCTCTTAGATCTAACCAACTACTCTCAATTTAACTTATGCATATTTTCTTCGTATTCCAAGGACTTTTCAACTTGAACATACGTCTTTAAGCACTTTCATTGATTCAATATTCTCAGATTAGTTAAATCAGTTTAAACTAGGTCACCTTGGCTATGTTTTTCTCTCCATTCTTTAGCCTCCAAATCCCTTGGAATATCACCAAAGAATTCTAAACACATTAAAAGTTATACCCCAACAGTCCAAAGTGAATCCATGCCTCAGTTTCTCTACCATATGAACATGTAAATTCAAATCTCCAAGGATAGCTCTAAGGTTGGCTTTGCCCTAAGCCTTTGACCAACCCATTCCTCTTGCCTGCTACCTCCAATCACTTTCTTTCGCGAACCCTATTTTTGCCCCAGACTTCTTAACTAAAGTTTTAAATAAACTCGGATAAAATGTACTTGAATCATGATTAAGGTTAACAGAGCAACATAATTTTAATTATTATTCCAAACCAACATGCAAAATATATAAAAATTTAGGGTAAACACTTGTTCAACAAATATGGACTTAATTCCTACACATTTTCAATGATAAAATTTACAAAAGTATTAGGATACAATACAAGACTATCTAGGATAGACCTTGATTTAAACTTGGAAGACTAAATCTACTCTTGCTTCTTATCTCTTGCATAGCCACACTCACCTTCTCACACTCACTCACACTGCTCACCACTTCAGTGACACTATTTCCACAACAAAATGCTGACACAATCTACTCCCTAGTGTCTAAACTAAAAACTTCTTAGCCGCTCAACTCTCCCGAGGCCTGTTTTTAAACAGAGTGAAAACTGTTTTGTTGGGCCGTAGCACTGCGGTGTTAAAATGTCACGCTGCACTCTTGGTTTTCTAACTTCAATTTCTTCATGATATTAGCACTGAGGCATTGCTTTGACAGCGCTGCATTCCTGAATGATAGTGCTTTCACGTTGAAAATCGGCGCTGCGACGTTTTGTTCTTGGGTTTGTCTTCCTTTTTGGCCTCTTTAAATGCTTAGCACTGCAACATCAGCACTGCGATGCCAAATATTTGGCACTGTGATAAATTAAACTACCGTTGTGATGCTAATCTCTCAGGAGGCTGCCTTGAATATGTGGGTGTTAGATGCCGTGATGTTGTCATTCTGGAACCCTGGCGCTGTTTGCATTTTGTTCATTCCTCTTTAACCCATTATCCTGTTAATTGTCTAGAACAAAACATAGAATAAACACTATAAAGTACAAAATAACACAATGTTTACCCATAAATAACGCTCCATTTATGCATTTTAAACACTTAACTAAAACTTAAAAGAGAATAAGGTATTTTTCTTTTTTGTTTTACATGGGAATAAATGCCTTGTCGTGTATTTTGCAAGCTTTGGTGAAGAATAAATAGTGTAACTATTAAATGATTTACTAAATTTGAGTTTAGCTTTTTATTTTGGTTTTGATTTATTTTACTTCTATACACAGATATACTCTATTTTATATAGGTATATAAATATTCATGCAACATCATGGGGATAAATTATTAGAGCGAAATGATTTATGTCCTAAAACAATTAATGAATCCAAATCACAGGATGGCTTGCAACTACAGCTCAATGAGCTATTAGGGATTGGGAACTTCCTAATCCGAATGATTATAAAAGACACTTGGACTTGCTTTTTGGAATATAGAATTAATTTGGATCATCAAAACATCCTGATATGAAGCTGGTCTAAAAGTGAGGTCAATGCCTATCTTAATAGTGTATACATGTGTTGTGTATCAACGAAGCGGGTCTATTAAGAGTAGTTGGCGATCTTTTGGAGAAATTTTTGTTTTATTGAAGATAGTATATAATTAATTTAGAGTATGTATAATATAATTGTGAAATCTTGGATTGAGAAATCAAAAGATGTTGTTGCACCATTGGAACACATGATGTTGAAGCTGTTCTAATAAATAGGACTTTCAAAAACTCAATAATAATAAAGTTATTAGTCAAATGATAATAAATAAATGATGATAGAAATTGTCTCAATTATATGTTTTTCCTATGATACAAAGAAAGCTTGATTGTCATCAAGTTCTTACAGAAGTAAAATTTGTTTAAAAGGATACTTTAATTGGTAAAATCTCTTAAAAACTTTTTGTAAATTTTTTTTGTGACAACTAAAAAATAAAATAAAATAATAAAATAATAGTTGGTAACATCTCCATTTCATCAAGAAAGACATGTACAAGTTCTTAGAAATCAAGTCATCACAATGACAAACTCATAGTCTTCCACAGTGCCATAAAAGGTGTGCATGACCTAGAAGCTCATGTATGAATGTCATCATTATTAGGAGCTTTTGCAAAAATGCGTCCGAGGTTGGGCACGGTAAATAACTAGATTCTCATCTTTTCTAAGTTGCATGACTTAAAATCCTTCTTCCTTCTCACTACACCTATATCTTGGATATTGTGCTACATATTCCTAGAATTCTGATATTCACAAAAACTGCATGATGTCCTATGCTTCTCATGCTGCACAATACCGACTTTAGTGATGTGGCAATTATCCAGCTATGCAGTGGACTAGATGCTGTCAATTTGTTAGGACTTTTTTGCTGAGTCGAGGTCTAGGCTCTACTACGGATTTGCTGGGGTCTTATTCATTCTTTTCTATTTCACGTTGTATCTTTGAAGTTCCAGTTGAAACGTTGTTGGTTTTATATACTTGTTACNTATATATATATGTATGCGCTGTCATTTTAGAATTAACTCATTCATAACAACATAAACGAATTTCGAACATTCCAAAAAAGTTATAAGTCCAAAATATTACATTAAAAAGTTATACATTATATAACACTGAGGAACACAAAAATTAAAATTATAATAACAATAAATAATATTATTATAACAGTTAAATTTACTGAAAAAATTTATGTCTAAATCTACTCTCCACTGATGATTACTATCTGAAGTAGACTCTTAAAACTCATCAGCCCATCTACAGAAGCCATGGTTTCGTTGATATATTTCTAAGACAACTATAAAATTTTCTCTCATATTTTTCTTCTTGCTGTGATGTAAATACACAACATTGCAATCCAGAGTTGTGGTATATGACTATAGAGGTAGTAGAAGTCCTTTAACTCATATTTCCTAACATATTAGAGTTTAATATATAAAATGAGCTTCTATTAATATTACAATGATAAAGTTACAAGAAATATTAAATATTAAGAACGTCAATAATATAACGATAAAGTTTAAAAAAATTAGATCTCAGAGCAAATATAAATTAATGAGTAATCTATTATTCTAGTGGCAGAAGACCTAAAAATAAGGGGATCTTGGTTATATTTAACAATTATTACTGAACTCATATATGTCGCATAAGAATATTGGCATAAAGGCCCTCCAGAAGGGGAAATATTTGCGTACGTAATACGCACACAACTCTACTTGTGTACTTCATTAACCTCGTAATACTCCCATAATAACCTATGAATAACATCTAAATGGAACCCGCAAAGGTTATTGGAAGGTTATTATAGTTATAGGTTATTGGAATTAATATCTCAATAACATCCCAAACCTTCTAATAACCGCGAAGCGAAGATTATTGCGGGGTTATTATGCACGCAGCTCTGGGTGCATAATACGTACACAAATATTTCCCCTCCAGAAGAACCCCTAAGGTACTCTCACTCATTAAGATATTGTTCGCTTTGGCTTGATAGGTATTGCCCATTTTGGCTTGATAGCCTCACGATTTTACCTTGTTTGTGTAACTTATCAGGAGGTCAACCATCCCAATAATTCTCCCATGTGATCACACTTAACTTTGTAGTTTCTATTGTAATTTTACCGTTGCACCAATAGGGCAAAATCATGATGCTCTCAGGCCAAAGCAGACAAACCTTGATGGGTGAGAGTTTGGGTTGTAACAAATGGTATAAGAGCATTACACCAATAGGAAGATAAAACTACGTGTCATATAGAACAAGGTGTTATGCCATGAGAGCCATCTCTCGAACCCTTGATAGGACAAAGTGCTAAATGGTGGGGGTTACCTCTAAAGTCTTATTTGCCATGTGGATGATTTTGGGTATAAGCCAGTTACTTAAGTGGTGGTATTGTGAAACACTTAAGTAAAATAAAGCCGAACTCTTAAACATTAAGGTGTTTATTAGTGTAAAGGTGAAATTTTATTAGAAAATCTAGAGTTAAGCATGCTCGCATGGGAACACTCCTAGGATAGGTGACCTCCTGGGAAGTGACATCAATGAGGCAATTTGGCCTAACCAGAATAAGCCTTGGTGAGAGTTTGGGCTTTCACAAATGGTATCAAAGCAATACACCAGCCAAAAGATGGAAGCTAATTTTCATACCATTTGTAACAGCTTGAACTTTCACCTATTAAGGTATTGTTCACATTGACCTAATAGCCTGACGATTTTGCTCTTTCGGTGTAATGATGAATTTTTTATAGAAACTCCAAAGTTAAGCGTACTCGCATGGGAGCATTCCTGCTAGGTGGATGACCTCCTGGGAAGTTACACTAACGGGGCAAAACCTTGAGGCTATTAGACAAAAGTGGATAATACTTTGATGGGTGAGAGTTTGGGCTGTCATTCATATGATCTTAGGGGTTCTTCTGGATGACCTTTATGCCAATATGCTTTTGCGAAATTTACAAGCTCAGTATTAGTTAGTTAAAGGCAACCACAATCTTGTTTTTAGGCTTTCTACCGTGTACAACCTGAACATCAAGGTATTGTTCACTTTGGCTTAATGGCTTCACTGTTTTTACCTCTTTAGATTCAAGAGGTAGCTCCCACAATTTAGCACTTGCTAATGGTTATGTTGCAAGGTTGAGAGTGTCTCTTCGCGCAATGAGGTAGTTAATTAGAAGTTCTCTTCTATTTATATCCACAGGGCTTCTTCTGCGGTCCTAATTGCACTGAAATGTCGATATCCTTTTCTTTTGCAGCAATCTTTTCTTCACAAACAATCAACTCTAACTCTGCATGTATAGCTTGATCCACCAACTCTTTGTAGGCAGTATACTTGAAATCAGCTAAACTCGTCCGAATAGCTTCTCATAAGCCAAAAAGAAAATGATAAATTATCTAATCTTTGTGCGGGCCAAAGCATAAAATATTTTGATGGGTGAGAGTTCAAGCTATTAAAAATGATATTAGAACATTACACCAGCTTGAAAATGAGAAATAAGTGTCATATAAAACGAATTTTTATACTATAAGAGCTACCTCTTGAACCCACGATAGGATAAAATGTTACCTGGTAGGAGCTACCTTTTGAATCTGTAGAGGCTACCTCTAGAATTCTATATGCCCGTTGGATGATTCTGGGTATAGAGCACTGACGAGGATGTCAAGGACTTCAATGGGGGAGATTGTTAAATCCCTTAAATATAATGAGATTAAACTCTTACATATTAAGGCACCTTTTGGAGTAACGGTAGAGTTTTGATAGAAATTCCAATGTTGGCGTGCTTGCATGGAAGCACTCCAAGATGGGTGGCTCCTGAAAGTTACACCAATGGGATAAAATCGTGAGACCACTAGGCCAAAATGGACAATACCTTGATTGGTGAGTTTGGGCTTTAACAATATGACTAAAAGGTAAGGGGATCTTGGTTGCCTTAGTGTCGAACTCGTATATGTCAGAAATCATAGCAACATACATGTCATTTAAAAGAGCCCCTAAATCATAATCTCATAGACCTCCAAACTAAAAAAATGAAAAAAATATTTATGAGCTGAATTACAAAAATGACATTACACCTCTAATCTTTCTTTTCACCGTTCTTCTGATGCATCCATAGTTCGTTCTATATAATCCCGACAAAACTTGTAGCTCGTCGCTTTAATTTTTTCCATAATTTCCAATACTTTTTTGNTAAAAAAATGAAAAAAATATTTATGAGCTGAATTACAAAAATGACATTACACCTCTAATCTTTCTTTTCACCATTCTTCTGATGCATCCATAGTTCGTTCTATATAATCCCTACAAAACTTGTAGCTCGTCGCTTTAATTTTTTCCATAATTTCCAATACTTTTTTAGTTAATCCTATTTATTTTTTTAATTGTATTCAATTTTGCTCTATTCTAGTTTGCTCTTTGAAATTTTTAATTATGTCTTGCAGCTTTTTTTGTTAAATATGTTGTTGGCCTGTTGCTTAATTCAACTTCTTTGAAACAAAGATAACAAGTTAATTTTACATCTCTTTCCCACAACGCAGAAGATCCACTTTTTTATATATTGCCCATTTATACGTCTAGTTATTAAAACCATAAAAAGAAAATTTAGTAGGTGATAATAAGGCTGCTAATGAAAAGATGAAGATAATAATAACGCTACCAATAATTATTACTTGTTTGATCCCACCATCCAACAGAAAAATTGCAACATTAATGAAGTTCAAGAAGGTGAAGACAATGATCGTAATTTCCATCATGTAGGAACTAACATGATTCCATCCCCATTTACATAATTTAAGCAAGGTCCACATACAAAGAATCCTAGGCATATAATTGTCAATATAGTAGGATGAGAGCTAACACCACAAGCTCTAATAACACAATCCAGTAGCAAAATCTACCAAATAATTGAAAAGAACCAACAAGCCTTGCAAAATCATAATTTCCATTTCTAACATCACAAGCTTCTCATGATTCCATGAAAATCTTTGAATCATATTGGAGGTTCACAAATAAATAGAGCCTCTAATAATATAGATCAAAATTCTGGAGCAAAATAAAACCCACGGAGATTTATATAGGAGGACGCCAATCAAAAGCATATTTCATAGATACGACCATAGAACAAACCCACATATAAACAACTTCAACAGAGTTAAAATTAGTTTGAAATGGAGCAAATGCTTAGAAAAATCAATAGAGAAAGGTTGAATCTGATAAAAAATGAAATAATGATTATGACCCCAAAAGNAGTAGTGCTGGTAAAAGTTGCAAGATGAATTCAATGAGCACCAGATTGAATGAATCCCATCTCAAAACATGCAATGAGAGCTCTTCCAAAGAATATGAAGTGTTGAAACTTATGGATATCTGTTACGGTGACCCTACAGAATCCGGAAAGCATGGATTGAAATTTAAGGTATGATGTTTCCGCTTATTAATCTTATGTTATGCTGCACTTTTTTTTTTTTTAAACACTATTTAAATTGTTTTTTCCTTCTCCCATAGTAGAAGCTATTAAGTGAATTTATTCAGTATAAGTTCATTTCTCACTCATTTCATGACTTGAGGATATCTAATAACACCAACAGTACCTGCTGCACTACCATCCTACATATTTCCATCCTTCATTTTCATGCTATGTTCTATCTGTTTCCAAGCCTGCTGTATCAGGCAATCATAGCAGCGAAGCTACAATGAAGAGCATGATACCTGATGGCTACAGAAAAGATTTGACAGTGAAAGAATGCATTCATAAAACCAGTAAGGAAAAGAAAAGTTATACATTTTGTTTTAGATATATTTGGCGAGCGGGATTCTGTCCTCCAGCATTGGATGTTTTTCTGAGGATCCTTTCTATTTTGTAGTTTGAAGAGCTGTGCTAGTTTGAGAAGACAAAATGTAAAGATAATTTAAGTAGGAATGTAACAGTTAAGTATACATTCAAGTATGTATTTGTTTGGGATGTTCTTAAGGATATGTATGATGTATTTTTTATTTTAAAATGTCTCCTTTTGGCTGTCAGATCTACTGGAAGCCCACAAATTATTCATTAACTATTAGGATTATTGGTACAGTACTGAATCCTTTGGTTTTTAGGTGGATACATGGTTTTATGGTAGGTTGGTACATGGATAAACTTCTGGTATGTATTCCACCAGCACGCTGCACAACTGCACAACCCTAAGCATTTAGGTAGATGAAAAGATCAGCTATTGGAGGAACTAGCCTTTGATGCTATTTTTCTAGAGTTTAATGTGTCAAATCTCAATCTCAAGAGACTATATCTATGACCACATAGTGTTTGGAAATCATACTTCTACAATATTTTTAATTTCTTTGGTTTCAAACCTACTGAAATTCCCCAGATTTCTAAATTTTAGGCTCGGGGCCACATAACAGTTTTCAACATGCTGCATCCAGGTTCGCTGGAAGGGTTATGATTCTAGTGAAGACACGTGGGAGCCACTTGAAAATTTGAGGTATATTAATGCATAACTAAGATCTCTATTTAATTTTAACACTATTATTCTAAGCTTTACATTTAATCAGCAACTGCAAAGACCGAATTAAAGATTTTGTAAGAGAAGGAATCTCGTCAAAGTTACTGCCACTCCCTGTAAGTGTTTTGTACTATTTTAATGCTAGTTTTTTTGCAGAAAATTGAATCTCGTGAATAGTAATACTTAGGATCAAAATCAGCGTGACTTTCTGTTTCATATATACATTCTTGAAGCGCTGAATATTTCTGTTCAGGGAGATGTAGATTTTATTTGTGGAGGTCCACCATGCCAAGGTATTAGTGGATTGAATCGGTTTAGAAATGCTGATGCGCCATTAGATGATGAAAGAAATCGCCAAATTGTTGTCTTCATGGATACTGTGCAATTTTTGAAGCCTAAATATGTTTTGATGGANGTGTTAGGTGAGAGATTCTGTATATATGTTGGCTTTTTCATACAATCTTATGAACGTGAATTTGTTATGCTCTTATTGATTTATGTTGGGGTTTTTAAACCATTCATGAATGTGAATCTGTTATGCTCCTACTGATTTATGACTTATCTTTGTGAAATGGTATAGGCAATGTAAATACGGCTATGTTTCCACATAAATACTAAGGGAGTAATATTTATGTATTTTAAAATCATTAGCCCAGAGAGGGATGATCCGTTCATTTCTTATAAAGCAATAATCCTATAATTAATTTTAGATTTCTTAAATTTTCATTAGTTTTTATAAAAATGCAAAACATCTAGCAGATCATTATGATGATCTCATCATTTCGTCAACATTAAGAAGCTAAGGTGAAATCACAAGATCAAGATCAAATGCTCAAATGAAGGGTGAAGGAAGCATTATCAATCATGTATGATAAAAAGAATCTTGATCTGAAACAATTAACATGGTAATAATGTTTAATGTTTTAAATTTAAAATTTTGAATTTTCAAAGTTTCTATCATTCCCGTCACATTGAAGGATTTTAATTGCACTCATCATGTTTTAAATTAGCATTATAGTAGCTTTGGAAAGAGAGGGGTCTGCCACCATTGCATGGAGAGTATTTTGGAGTGGTTCCACTCCAACTTTTTATTTGCTTTCTAAGCCCTTTTTTTTTCATATGTTTGTAGGTCTTTTTTTTTTTTTCTGAGCTTAGGAATATGATGTAATCTAATAATATTTACTGGATGAATGAAAAAAAATATTTTTGGCTTTTTGAATAAAAGTAAAGAGCGTAATCTCCAGGGTTGAGAGCTTGATGGGCGTTGCATTTTTTTTTGTTCTCAATGGAAGGCCTAGAATTTTTTTCTCTACCTTTTAATCTCTGTTCTATATTTTCTAACATTTGTACCATCTTTTGGGTATCTCCTAAAGCATTTCCTCATTAATCTTGTTGTTGTTAGCCAAAATAGATATTCCCTTGACCTGGTTTTGGTTCTCCTCTATCAACCCTTTAAGCCTCTTAGTTCCAACCAACTACTCTCAATTCGACTTACACGTATTTTCTTCGTATTCCAAGGACTTTTCAACTTGAACATACACCTTTAAGCGCTTTCATTGATTCAATATTCTCAGGTTAGTTAAATCAGTTTAAACTAGGTCACCTTGGCCTTGTTTCTCTCCATTCTTTAGCCTCCAAATCCCTTGGAATATCACCAAAGAATTCAAAACACGTTAAAAGTTTTACCCCAACAGTCCAAAGTGAATCCATGCCTCAGTTTCTCTACCATATGAACACGTAAATTCAAATCTCCAAGGATAGCTCTAAGGTTGGCTTTGCCCTAAGCCTTTGACCAACCCATTCCTCTTGCCTGCTACCTCCAATCACCTTCTTTCACGAACCCTATTTTTGCCCCTGACTTCTTAACTATAGTTTTAAATAAACTCGGATAAAATGTATNGCTGTCATCCTAATGAGGTAAAATTTTTATTATCATTAAGTATCCCAGTTATATTGTCTAATTCTTTGCACAGAAATTGCCGCAGTTCCCACTTCCTAATCACGAAACCATTTTGAAGAATGGCTCTTCCGTTGAATTTGAGGTATAATTGAACGTGTCTCATTTATTCTCATAATTTAAGTTAACATTATTNATTATCATTAAGTATCCCAGTTATATTGTCTAATTCTTTGCACAGAAATTGCCGCAGTTCCCACTTCCTAATTTCGAAGCCATTTTGAAGCATGGCTCTTCCGTTGAATTTGAGGTATAATTGAACGTGTCTCATTTATTCTCATAATTAAAGTTAACATTATAGTCTCATATCGCATAAATGAAAGGAAAGCAATTTTTAATTGGCAAAAATTTCTATCATTTATTTGATGAAATGTTTTTTTTTTGGATTTGANTATATATATATGTATGCGCTGTCATTTTAGAATTAACTCATTCATAACAACATAAACGAATTTCGAACATTCTAAAAAAGTCATAAGTCCAAAATACTACATTAAAAAGTTATACATTATATAACACTGAGTAACACAAAAATTAAAATTATAATAACAATAAATAATATTATTATAATATTATTTTTACTATCCAAACGGAATTTATGTCTAAATCTACTCTCCACTGATGATTACTATTTGAAGTAGACTCTTAGAACTCATCAGCCCATCTAAAGAAGCCATGGTTCCGTTGATATATTTCTAAGACAACTATAAAATTTTCTCTCATATTTTTCTTCTTGCTGTGATGTAAATACACAACATTGCAATCCAGAGTTGTGGTATATGACTATAGAGGTAGTAGAAGTCCTTTAACTCATATTTCCTAACATATTAGAGTTTAATATATAAAATGAGCTTCTATTAATTTACAATGATAAAGTTACAAGAAATATTAAATATTAAGAACATCAATAATATAACGATAAAGTTAAAAAAAATGAGATCTCAGAGCAAATATAAATTAATGAGTAATCTATTATTCTAGTGGCAGAAGACCTAAAAATAAGGGGATCTTGGTTATATTTAACAATTATTACTGAACTCATATATGTCGCATAAGAATATTGGCATAAAGGCCCTCCAGAAGGGGAAATATTTGCGTACGTAATACGCACACAAATCTTCTTGTGTACTTCATTAATCTCGTAATACCCCCATAAGAACCTATGAATAACATCTAAATGGAACCTACAAAGGTTATTGGAAGGTTATTATAGTTATAGGTTATTGGAATTAATATCTCAATAACATCCCAAACCTTCTAATAACCGCGAAGCGAAGATTATTGCGGGGTTATTATGCACGCAGCTCTGGGTGCATAATACGTACACAAATATTTCCCCTCCAGAAGAACCCCTAAGGTCATGTGTGACAGCTTTGNCGCTGCGACGTTTTGTTCTTGGGTTTGTCTTCCTTTTTGGCCTCTTTAAATGCTTAGCACTGCAACATCAGCGCTGCGATGCCAAATATTTGGCACGGTGATAATCTAAACTACCGNTGATGATAGTGTTATTGCGGATATGCAATTTTATTTTGTTATCTTTATTGCAGTCTAATTAGTTGTCGACTTGGATTCACCACACAAGATCAATATTTTATCTTTTAAAATTTATAAAAAACTTAGTTTCTATTTTCATTACCATTTTCTTATGATAACTTTTGTTTTATATACTGTATTGGATGAGGATCCTTTTCTTTAGCGGCATCTTAGCACATTTTATATACTGTCAGATTATATGTCGTTCCACTATTTTTAGCTCACGATTTTATAATATATCGCATTAATACCTATTATAAAAATTTAAGTTTTTTTTGCTATATTTATGTTTATTTTTTGTTCCTATATGTAATTCCCTCGGGGTGACATTTCTATGCTTGTCAGTAAGAAAAATCTAGAGCTTAAGTAAGATTGACACAGATAAATATCACAAAAATGAAATGATTTTAAAGGTTTTAGAATTACTCTTTCGCCAAAGGTCGATATTTGTAGAAGGTAAGGGGAATCTTTGATGCTGAAGCGGGGATGGCAGCATATGGAGGAGATACTTCATCTTCGAGATTCATGTTTGACAAAAATATCCTTGGTTGAGGGGTATTTTTGCCCTGTGATTGCTTATAAGTTTTAGAAGTGAAACTTCATCTTTGAGAATTGTGTTGAACCATTCTGCACTTGGAGGTGATGGATGGATGACCTAGGCTTTCAAAGTTTGAGATCTTTGGAGTTGGTGATTTGATTGAAGCTGTATGATGGCACTGAGATTGGTATGCTTGATGGATTTTATGTAAGAGTTTTCACGAATCTTTAAGTCATTTGATGATTGAGATTTGAATGTACTTTCACTTTATGCTGCCATCAACACATGAAAACTGCATGAGCATAAATCTTGATGCAATTGGATAAATGATTAGGACTTAATATTGTTTTTACTGTTAGTATTGGGATCTATCAAATCCTTTTTTTTTACGTTTTAGTAAAAAGAAAAAAAGTTAAGTTGATGAATAAATTTTATTTTTATTAACTCTTACCCTTGTGAAAATTGTTGATGATGCATCTTAGTTTCTCATTTGCTATAGTTTGAACCTCAATGTTATAAATCAATGATGCACATATTCTAAGTATCTGTCTCTTAGATCCTCCTAAAAGGCACTCAAAGATCTATGGGTTGATACTTGGGATTTGTTTTGCTCGACACATTTGAGAATTATTGAAAATAACACCTAATTTGTTATTTCTTATTTTTGCATATTTTAAAAGAGGACAGGGTGCCTTAGTTGTCTTTCTGCTGAAAATAAATTGATCAATAAATATTCTTGTTAATTTTGTAGAGTGATGGCAATATTGTTAAGAAGGAATTAGGATCATATCCAGGCTTGCACTTTAAATGTTGGCATTAAACACCTTGGAATGCGCATGATGGCAAATGTCCCTATAGTTACTTACATGGACATAAAGATTAGTGGATCCATCTCAAGTTTTGATTATGGGCATCTTGAAGCCTACATTATAGGGTTAGGAGTATAGTGATAGAGGGTGGAGATGATTCTTATAAATCTGTTGAGGAAGAGACTGAGACTTGCAACTCAAGGGGATATCCATTTTGACAAGGAGTTGCAATTCATCTTGAGGAGATCATGGGGAACACCGTCAATCTCAGCAGAGGTTAACTCATTATAATTTTAGGAATGCAAATTTTCGTGCCTATAAAAGTAGATGAGTCAAGCTAGTGTTGTTGAGAAAATCCTTGCTAGGTGAGGTGTCAGTGGAGTTTCAGCTTGATGTTGGATGCCACTATTTGAGTGCTATTGAAATGTTGATTTTTGAGATGTATCGGGTTGAGAGGGAAGCTAGAAGATCCAATGGGTTTGTGCTAAGATGACCCCAATTGGTAAAACTCATGAAGGATACGAGGGATCTCATATTGTGAGTCCATGAGGCACAATATCTTCGAAGCCCATCAACATTCATATTTTTCTCCTTCTAAAAAAGGTGGGTGGTGGAGCTCGTTTGCACCATACTTGATTTGTTGATTGGTTTCTCGAGGTTGAAGGTGGATACCCTAATGCACATATTGGGTTGATTTGCCATTAATGCAATTGAAACTTAGATTGTAAGTTTTAAAATTTTTTTTATGATGATTGCAAGTTAACTACGGTCAATGCGAGAGGAAAAATTTCGCATAGATGATGTAAATCTATAGCGTGCATGAAACAATTGAAAATTAGTAGTATTTATGGTATGTAGTTCTAAACAATCGGTCACTAATTGCACACACAGAATCAAGGAAAAAAACAAATCTTTTAAGGATTGTTTTTCTAGAAAGATATTTTGACGCTCAAATTGATGACTAGAATTGGGAGCACAATCAAATGTTTTTCATGGGAATTTACAAAATTAAAATGATTTTCAAGCTTTTAAAACTTATTTCACCTTTCCATTAAGGGGTTTGTGGCGGGGTCGGGCGTGTATTTATAAATCATAAGATGGAGTGTAGTTTTGTGTTTTAGTGGGGATGGAAGGTGAATGGAGTAGATACTTCTGTCTTCAAGATTTTTTTGAATGAAAATTCTTTAGATTGAGGGTTATGTTTATCATTCGATTGATTAAGAAATGATGCATGTTACCTTTGAGATCCATCCTAGACCATTTTTCTTTTAAGAGTATTGGAAGGATGGATTGTGTCTTTGAACTATGAGTTATGCTTGTCTAATGGTTGGAATTAGGTGGTATGATTCCTTGAGTTTGATTGTAGCTTTTTAGGTGTGTTCTAAGCTCTACTGTTTTATCTTGATTGCACCTTTAGGTGCATGCTTGATTTTGTCGATTTGATGCAAGGGTCTTCACATATATTGAAGGGATTTGATGGCTGAAAGTTAAAAGAATTGTCACTTCATCCTTCATTCTTTCCTTGTTGCATACTTTACAAAGATAAATGTTGGATTGTGATTTGTCCTTGAATCACACACCCAAGGAATAGAGTGTGAGTTAGAAGGTGAAAGTAATTATGGAATGGCCTACTCCAAGGAATATTACAGTGGTTCGCAGTTTTCTCGATTTGGCAGAATATTACAGGTGGTTTGCCAAAAGTTCTTTTGCAAATAACTATGTCGTCATCCAAGCTGATGAGAAAAAATGTCTGGTTTAAGTGGACTGTAGAAGGTGAGCATAACTTTTTCAAGAATTGAAGAAACATTTGACCACTGCTCCAGTTTTAGCTCTATCATCAAACACAGGAGTTCAGATTTACAGTGATGCGTCATTCTGAAGCATTAGATGTGTTTTAATGAAGGATAGAAATGTGATAACTTATGCATCCAGACAGTTGACGCCACATGAGAGGAACTATCTAACACATGACTTGGAGTTAGCTACTGTAGTTATTGCTATCAAGATATGATGATATTAAATGTATGGCGTGAAATGCAAGGTATTCACTGACCATCAGAGTTCGAAGTACGTTTTCATACAAAAAGAACTGAATTTGATGCAAGAAGATGGTTAGAGTTGAGTAAAGAGTATGAGCTGGATATACAATATTGTTCTAGCCGAGCTAATGTTGTTGTCGATGCTTTGAACTATCATTTAGAGGCCGAGTTGATTAAAGAAATTGATGCCTTACAGTTGAAAGTTAGAAGATCAGAAGATAGTGGGTATTTATATCAGTTGGCAGTGCAACCAACGTTAATTGATTGATAGAGTTAAAGTAGCTCAAAAAAGTTAGCAGTGATATCCGAAACTTCTAAAACAATTTCAATCAGGAAAGATGTCTGACATGACATTGGATGAAGATGAGATTATCATAAATAAATTGTAGTTTTGAATACTTGCTAATTCTAATTTGAGACGGGAAAGTTTTTATAAAGCTCATCCATATAGTACAAAAATGTACAATGATTTGAACTTTGCATTATAGTGACTAGGTATAAAGAAGGATGTTGAATAGGGCCTCAATGTTAGACTTGTCAGATTGTGAAAGCTGAATATCAGAGACTCAGCGGATTGCTCTAATTGTTGACGATACCTGAATGAAAATGAGAAGAAATTGCTATGGATTTCGTTATGAGATTTTCGCAATCCAGACAGGGTCACGACAATATTTGAGTTATTATTGATAGGCTAAGAAAGTTCACTCATTTTTTGCCAATTTCAGTGGAAAAGCTGGTTAGATTGTATGTAAAAGAAATTATCAGATTGTATGGCATTCTAAAAGTTATCTTTTTTGATAGAGATGGAAGATTCAAGTCCAGGTTGTGGAAAGACATTCAACAATGTTTGAGCACGTAATTGTATTTTAACATTGCATTTCATCCACAAACTGGTAGAAAATTAGAAAGAACAATTCCGGTAGTGAAAGATTTGTTAAGGATTTGTGTTCTCAACTTTGGAGGTAGTTGGGAAGATCACATTTCAATGATAGAGTTCACCTCAACAATAACTATCACTCCAGCATCAAACTGGCTTCTTATGAAATAGTTTTTGGCAGAAAATGCAGAATTTCATTGAGTTGGGTTGAATTAGGTGAATGTCAAATGTTATGTCCAGATTTAGTTGATGAAGCTAAAAAGAAAATCAAACTAATCAGAGATAGATTGAAAAGTGCTTAGGATCGACAACATAAATATTACGACCCAAAGCACAAAGTAATAGAATTTGAAGTTGGAGATTCGTATTTTTATAAGTCAGACCATTGAAAAGTAAGTACAACTAGTTTTGGTCAAGGAAGCAAGCTGAGTCTCAAGAACATTGGGCCTTTTGAAATTATAGAAAAGATTGGACCAATTGCCTACAGATTAGCATTACCTCGGATGTGCAAATATTCATGACAACTGAGAAAATGGGTTTCAACACATGAAAAAATAGAAGTACAGAAATATTTAACATATATGAAGGGCTTGAGAAGATTTTAGAAACTGATGTTAAGAGGGTGGGGAATAGACATATTTCATTTGTCAAAATAAAGTGGAAGTGTAGGCCTGAAAAAGAAGCTACATGGTAAAAAGAAGAAATGCTACTGAAATATCTCTTCCTATTCAAGTGAATCAGAAATTTCGAGGACGGAATTTTTTTAAGGAAGAGATGTTACACTCAAATTTCGAGAAACCTGGTAAAACTCGATCAATTTTAAAAGTACCATAAATTTCACATCCTCTAGAATTCTATCAAAATAATTTTATAAAATTCTATGCATGAAATCAATCAATTCCATATAAAGCTCTAAATATTAATTATGAATGGATTTTGAGATATGAAATTCAGAAGTTATATGATTATTTAACCTGATTAATCCTTTAATCATAGTTCTAATCCCTCCCTAATTCTGGCATTATTGTAGCCTATTTAACCTAATTAATCCTTTAATCATAGTCCTAATCCCTCCCTAATTCTTGCATTATTGTAGCCAACCAACTCTCACGACATTTTATTTACTGCATTTGGTCGAATAGGGCTCCAGTGCTTTGCTTTTCTTCCCCTCTTCCGATTTCCTTTCCTCTCTTCAGATTCTCCCTCTTTTTGTTCGGCCTAGCCGTCTGGAGCATCGCACGAATTACCTCAGAGAATCGCCCCCACATACTGTAGCAAAGGGCAAACAGTAAAGCAAGCGACATGAGGGAAGCCGCAGGCCTTGATTCGAAGCTTCGGGGAGAATTCTTAAAGTGTGAATCCCTCTTCCTCGCTATTGTAGACTTTCATTTCTTTCTCACCCTTTCGTTTTAGCATTTATCTCTTTTTTCATGCATTTCTCATTTTCGATAGCCGTCAGATGCGTCATCTTGTGTCAGAAGCGTCAAAAGTGGTTTGCAAGCTTCAGTGTGGGTTTTAGCACGATATTAGCGAGGGTGAAGTGAAAATAAGCTGTTAGGAAGAGTCGGGGAGAGAAAATAGGTGATTTCAGAATAACGAATTTATGCCGAGAAACCCATTTGAGATATGTTCTAGGCGAATAAGTTATGTTTTTGGTTAAATCACGAATTGAGTTGGAATTTCATATAACTCTGCGATGTCTATGATTTCTAGGTTTATATGAGGCGGCGAGCTCGAGACGAGTGTGTGGACACTCTTTGTGCAGCTGCTCCATCAAGTTAGATGAAATAATCTTATGTTAATTTAAGTAAAATAATATTCTATAGGTTTTCATATGATTTTTCTTTTGTTAAGAATACAATTAGAAATTCATGCATACTGTAGATGAATACTTGCTTGAAATATATGAATGCAAGTTAACTTCTTTTATTATGCCTGTGATGTTATGTTATGTATTCATTTACGATTCATATATGTATATAAAATGACTATGAATTTATGCTATAGGTATTATGCTTTAAGAAATGTCATGAGTAATGTTATGGATAGATTATCACATATAAGTGCTTGCTGGTAAACTAAGAGTTTTAGTTGTCCCGACTTCTGATATTTATACGGGGACGAAACTCTAGGAACTATTAGGATTAGACAATGATAGAATGTTAGGGAACTATGAGCATCAAAGGGGCTATTGATAACTGTTATGTTGGGGGAAACCCAACATTTATCGATAGTTTATATAGCCTTTGAGGTAAAGTGATGACTCATGATAAAAAAATTTGAAAATAGCTGAGTCTTATACATTTACAAGTGACATTATTATGAAATGACACTGTTATGATTATATATAAACCACTCATGAACATGCCTATGAACATATTTTTTATTATATTTATGATATCATGCTTATGACATATTTTTACACTATAGTATTGATTTTTATACTGCATGTTCTCTTTTTTTGTTCTCTATTATATGTTATGACTTGTAGACATGTATAGTTTCATATAAGCATGCACGTTATTTCTTTTTCATGTATAAAATCTTTTGTTGGCCCTAATCACTGAGCTCTTTGTTGCTCATTCTCCGTTGTTGCTTTTCATGTAGGGGCAACAAGTACCGGACGAGTAGCCAGTTGTGTTTTGTACAGTTTTGCACTATATAGTTTTGGGAGCTTGTACATGTGTTTTGAATATGTATTTTATGTTGGATTTAAAAGCTCTGTATAGTTTATATTTTTTGAGGATATGATTTTTTAATGCTTCTGAGTTCTTATATGAATAAATTATGAAATGTAATGTATCACGCATGTTTGCGGCAATTTAGTTAGATTTGTTCATCATCCACTGGTTCCTGATTCTACAAATCATTACTAGTGTTGGTGAGAATTTATTCTGACTGAATTGTCTGTCTCTGTTGTACCTCAACTGACACATAAAAGGGAGACCAGTTGGGGTGCGACAGAATCACCCTTCAAACTTGGACATCGACTCATCTTGAGGGGCTACTCTCGGGGATTCCGCTCCATTCCCTCTGAGAGCTTCCATTATATTTTAGTTTCTAGAACTACTGTTTCACAAATTCCCCGATGCATTCCATGTTTGCGGTGTCTCCATGTTGGATTTCTTCTCCTTGTTACTGTTATGATCCACGCTTACCACATCTTTTAAGATATTGGATCTTGATTTGTCCGTGAATCATATCTAAGGAATAGAGTGTAGATAATATATATATATATATATATATATATATATATATATATATATATATATATATATATATATATATATATATATATATATATATATATATATATATA